>NPHW01003242.1:0-14880 GCA_002240705.1 Elaphomyces granulatus
TAACTCTCACGCGCTAAGAAATGTTGCCTAAGGGACGGAAGTGGTACGGCCGGCGCTAGGGTCTGTCGCTGAGACTAAACATATAATTAAGATAAGAAGATAGCTTAGTAAGTTAGCGGCAAAGTTAGCGGCATATTCAATCAAGGGAGGCAATATAAAATGATTCTATTTGTCCTGTATATACATGTTTAAACACATACCTCTAGTAATTACTTGCTAACTTTTGCTGGTATCTTTACAGGACCCAGGCATTTTCAAGACGATTCTACTTTATTCAAGTAAGCGATTGCTATCACGGATTGGCTTTGAATTGTAATTTGTAGGAACATCATAAAACATTAATAGCTAGAATACTGAGACAAGAAAAAGAAAAATATATCAGGTGTCTTAAAGTCTTTTCGACATAATTTAAAACGGTAAAGAATGCAAGAGGATGAGGAGCAGGTATTGTCGGTAGGTTTGGGGGGGGGATGATCTTTTTAGGAAAGAAAAAGAAAGACATTTCTCCAAGGGAGTTGGGTCATTCAATACGGATACTGTAGATCAACAGCCCGGCTGTATGTCTCGTATGGGGTGATGGCTCCAAGGGCACGTCTCATGTGAGCGTTCAAGATCTCCAGTCCATAGACGTAACTAGCATTAACCCATCCAAAGCTATATTTCATGTTAGCATGTTCAAGAAAAAGAAAGAAAATTCCGATCGACGACATTAGATGCACGCATCTGAAAGGGAACACACTGACCCTTCCCTGGGGACACCCTTAAAGTCTGTGCCTTGGTTTCCGTACTCTGCATCAACTCTGTGCGGGTCAATGGGCCGCGTCACATCATACTTCTCTACTACAACGCCATTGAAATCCACAAAAGCCTTTGAAATCATGAATAACCACTTGTATGCGAGTCTCTCCGCCTCGTCTTTGTACCCATAACGCAATAGTCCAGTCCAAGCAAGCATCTGCTGGGGCGCCCATCCATACGGATAGTCCCATTGGCGATTGGGCCGATCCAAGCCGATGATACCGCGGGATTCCTCTGTTCCTGACACGAGACCGCCGTAGACCTCGAACTTGGGTAGCGCCTTTTGTACTATCTGGGCCGCCTGTGCTGGTGTCGACAGCCCCGCCCACATGGCGCAGAAAGTGGTGGCGCTTTCGTACGTCCTCCGCTCCTGTTTAACGGTGTCATAATCGAAGTACATTCCCTGTTCTTCGTCCCACAGATACTTGTCCATCGCCAACTTCCGCCTCCTTGCACGTCGATCCCATACGGACGACGACTCCATCTCCACACTCTGGGTTGCGGGGGTGCGAAATTCGGGGGGGATTGCAAGCTTGTCCTTAAAGCATGTGCGAATGGTTCTCGCAATATCGACCTCATACTTGTATAGCAGCGAATTTAGATCGACTGTTGCTAAGTTTGCGCAGACTCTCTCTAGACGATAAGAAGTATCATGGCCAGATTCACGGACCGCTCGATCATGTAAGAAGTATTCATCAAGGTCCGGCTCCTTGATCGAGCCGTCGTTGTACGCCTGAACAAATTCCTCAAAACTAAGCCTATGTTTCTCTGCATATGGCATTAGCAGATGCAGGAAATGAGTCGCCTCCGTCTCTGGGGGCACCCCGAGTCCTTCCGGGCGGTACCGTGACAAGTTAGTGGTCTTGTCGAATCGCGGTTCTGACATCCAAACACTGTAATATTCCTTAATTGCAGCCAGAGTCGCTTGTCGAAGGAAGTCCATCGAGTCGGGCTCGGTCTTGATCTTGTCATATACACGTAAAGCCATATCGGTCAAGAAGGGCGGCTGAGATCGCAGCAGGTAATAGGATCGATTTGCGTTAAGGATCTTTCCGTAATGTTTGATGCAGAAGCAGAAATTCATGACCATGGCCTTGGCAAGGTCCACCCGGTTACTGACAATCAGGCCTAGGGACTCCATGTAACTATCCCAGCCATAGAGTTCGTTAAATCGCCCGCCAGGCACTACAAAAGGGATACCCCGGAAGGTTTTCTTCCCCGTCAATCCATCTGTATGCTCTTCCATCGCTAAGGCGACCATGCCAGGCTTGGTGTTCAGATTCTTGACGTATTCTGGAGTTATAGATTCATCCAGTACCTGCACATCCAAATGAAGACCCGGTTGGGTCTCTGCGATCCTCCGGTAATACTCGTACTGTTCGGGTGCGCCCGGTGGGATATAGATACGCGGTCTTGGATTGCTGGTCCAGTCCTTTGGATCCCTTCCTGCGACTGCAATATTCGAACCATCAATCCGTCGAGTGAGAGCATTCCAGAAAGAATTCTTGATCAATCGCGAGAGCCGGTTGACTGGGTTTTCGGAGAGACGGTCCTCATCCAAAATGATCCGTTTGCGCCCATAATCTTGGGCAATGGTAAGCTCCTGCAATAGATTAGATAGCATATATGTTCCCCGCACATCGAATTTGTTGTATCCTGACGACGCTGCTGTTCCGACTGACAGAACCTGAAGAGAGTTGTCGGGGTCAGCCACGCGTCCTGCATTCCATCGCGATTCCTGAAATGCTGCCAACCTTTGGGCCCGCATCCTCTATCGTTATCTGCATGTTCCGATCCGTGTCCTCCCTTTCCAACAGGCTTTTTATGGTCACCTCGACATCAATAAGAAACTTCCGTGGCCTGGGGGGCACCTCATCTATCGCATCCCATCATAGATCAGTTAATCCGAAGATAATGACGGTGACGACGTCAAAGACGATTAACTATCGTCCATAGCAACGGTTGTATTTATTATCTAGACCTACCGTGACTACCTCTCCGTGCCGGCAATTTCCCCAAATAAGTCTGGATGTCGTCTCGGTTGAACGACTTGAGATTCTATCGAGCGCTTTTAGTCTATCTGCTGCACCTGAACAGCCTGAGGAACTCAAGGCACGACCGCAGTCTTCAGTACCTACCGAAGAAAAGGCCCGTCGTCGTTCTTTGATCTCCCGTCTCAGACTATCCTCATCACCATAATAGATATCGGGGTCAGAGAAAGGGTCCAAGCTGGAACGTTTCCGAAGATGGCCGGGCATGGTCAATATCCGGGAGGAGATGGGGGGGGATTGTGTATCAATCGGTGCGATTTAGAGAGGACGAGGGAAGCAGAAGGAACGCCGGATAGGATACGGATTTTGAGCTAAAAAACTCGGAGGTTTGTCGCTGTGGGGAGGAACTATGCCGTGCGAGCAGGAGTCTGGGACGATGTTCAATCGCAGTTGAGATACAAGAAGCATCAGTCAGGATTCGAGGGGATTTGATGAACGGATTCGGACAAATTAGCTCCTCTATACAGAAATATGATAGCTCGAATCGTTTCTAGATTCCTTCGAAGTTCGCCGTCCATTTGCCGCCAAGGTACAGTTCCTGATGAAAGACCAGATGAAACCGACAACAACAAAATCAATCAATCGATTTTGGGAATCATGAGGACAGAATGAAATCGAGGGGAACCGGAGGGGGAGAGAAAGAGAAGGAAAGGTGAAGCAAAAAATGATCAATCCTTTTTATTTTCCTTTGGCAAAAGAACAGTTGAATGTTGAACGGATCGAGAAAGCCACCCGGACGGGATGTGACGAAAGCCAACCTATGATGATGTCGCTGCTCCACCATGTACCATCAGAATCAATCAATCACGATGGAAGAGACAGTCTCCGTACTTTTAATGATCTCTGATAGAGTTTACGCGCCTCTGATCATCACGACCTCTTAAGCTCTGGTTTGTTTCTCCTTAGGGTGGCGAAGAGAGCTTCAAGAACTCGGAAAGCTTACGAAGCGATTTAGGATGCATGTCGTCTCCAAACAAACAATGATGACCCTAAAAGAAAAGAAGAATAAATAACAAAAAATAGAGCGACTAAAAAGGTGGAAGAAAATTTCCAAAAAACGGATCCTGTCAGCTCGCCCAAGTCAATGCTTACGCTGACCCTGCATCGGTCGAAGTCACAGAAGGGATCAACACTACTTGAAATGAACCACCCTCATGTTGGTTTGGTTGATTGGAGGCACCAGTTCAGGGTCCGATCGACCACATATAGCTGATTCAGAGCTTCGAAGAGACCACCCCTCCCCCATCGACCGTAATTGTTGCTCCATTGATGTAGGCCCCCGCTCGACTACTCAGGAACAAGCATGCACCTGAAATGTCCTCGGCCGTGCCAATGCGACCCAGCGGGATACCCGCCTCGATCACGTCCTGATATTGCTCCAAAGTGGCTGCCATCATCTTACTTTTGAAGGGACCGCAGGCGAGCGTGTTGGATCTGTAGAAAGAGAAGAACGCGATAGAATTAGTCAGTCATTCCACATGTCGACCGGGACTGATTTGGGGAACCGGGGACACAAACGTGATGTTTCTCTTTCCCAGATGACTGGCCAGCACCCGGCTTAGGTGGTGCAACCCAGCCTTGCTGGCACTGTATGCGAAGGTTTCCAGCGCAGGTACTCGGAGCCCATCCACGCTACCGATGTGGATGATCCGGGCGGGGTCGTAAGGACGACTGCCCTTCTCCAGTAACGGGGTCAGAAGTTGGGTGATGAGGAAGACGCGGTGGAGGTTCAAGGTCAGGACTCTGGACCAGGCGGAGGATGGATACTCGTCGTAAGGGGCCCCCCAGTTGGAGCCCGAGTTGTTGACCAAGACGTGCAGTGCTATCATACAGTATTCCGGTCATTCATGGGTTTAGTCGTCGAGCAGGCTGGTGCCGATGCCTCCCGATGAAGGGAAAGGAAACGTCCCATCGTTGGACTCACCGTTCTCCCGCTTGGCCAGCGCCTCGGCCAACTTCTTACAATCCTCCTCACGATAGAAGTCGGCCGGAATGGAGTAGGCGGTGCCCTTTCCCAACCCGTTGAGCTCATTCACCGCTGTCTCGCAAGCTTTCCCATCACGCGATGAGATGTAGACTGTCGCACCATTGGCAACAAATCCCTCCGATATCATGCGGCCTACTCCCTTGGCTCCGCCCGTAACCAGCACCACTTTACCCTAGAAGAAGGGATCAGACCTGATTGAACGGTCGGAAAATGTAAAGAGTGGCCTTACCTCCACATTGAAAAGATGCGGGATGTCCATCATTTAACCCTTTCCAGCATTGGAAGGTAAATGTGGATGGACGACAATTCCATTCTTTGCGGAGAGAGCCATTTATATGTATTCTTGATCGAGACCTTTACCGAGGCTCACAACTCGGATGTATGTACATAGCACAACTCCGTACCTACATAAGTACTAGTAAATAATTACTTAGTGGTTACCGATATTAATAATTGATCAAGCCTGTGACTAAATAAGTATGATACTATACCGTATACGAGACGAGAAATAAAGAATAATCTATCCCAACTTCATCAAGACCAATCTTAAATAAATCGTCAGACAAGAGCACGCTAACTAGATCGCATCAAGACCAAGCCTTGCTCTTTCCCAAGCGAGCCCGTGGCCGTCGCACAATCTTTGCTGGTACCACTCAAGAAGAAAAGAGATCTTATAATCGTATAACTCTAGCTTCTGTACTTCGAAACTCAAGTCTGAAAAGAGGTAGTCTGTTAATTCATTCGTCGTGGAGGCTCTATATATATTCTTCACAGCTGTGCAGGAAAAGCTTGTCGTCTATGGTAGTACTAATAAAGGAAAGAATGAGCAGTGAGGGCCTATCGCTATCCTATTGTGGGAATGCAGGAAAGAGAGCACAAGAAATTCGGTAGGTGTAGAGACTGAGGAGGCTCGATCCGTTATCACGCTAACATAGAAGGATGTGAAAAGATTACCGATTCCAAACAAGCCGTTCGGTGATTGAAGTTGATTCGAAGGAGATCGACATCGCTTTAATTTGTTCAACATCACCACCAACTCCGAATTTTGATTCGAACTCGAAATCTCGCGGCGCTCGATGTTCGATCCTACTACTCGATGTCCCATGTTTGACTTCTACGCCTAATTTCACACCAAGATTCGAGATCCTGACATCGATCGATTCCGACCTACCAATTTCGTCTTCCCTCTCATACGCTTCCTTGGCATCATACATACTTCTATCGGGCACAACTTGCTTCCAGCTACCTAGGTAGACATCCAAAAGGTTCTTGAACATGGACCTTGTTTACCTTTTTCAATCAGCTTCTGCTCATAATGTACCTTTACTTGACTTCGACTCTTTTTTCTCAGCGAAGATAACTGGAAATCTTATAATACCCGTAGGTATTACCTAGTCAACCCCAACGTCGATTCAACCGTGAGTTTCTGAGGCCTTCTTCCCATTCTCGGCATCTAATCACTCTTTAGCTGCCACTATGGTCAACCCAGATTCTGATGGAGGCAGTCGTGGAGCGTCTCCTATGATACTGTCCGGCCCCTACCTCGCTCAACTCCATCTCTCTTTTCAGTCCTGACGAATGTGTAGGCATAAATGAGTAGTTTTATACGGACTCCGAACAGTCAACCCAATGCACGTGGCTTAATCGAGACAGTAGATGAAATATACGGATCAACAGCATCATCCTCCTCGACCATCTCCCTAGTCCTATCACCCGCCGGAGCTTTAGCAGGATCAGCTAGAACCTGTCCTCACAAAGCTTGCCTCTTATAGCTGAGGCTCCTAGCTGTTCTAGCTGTACCTGCAAGATCCCTCTCTCCAGTCTCGACGGTTGTGGAGGCGTAAAACCATATGAAGGTAAACAGCCCCTTAATTTAAGATCTGCTACTGTGCTACATACAAACCGGGATCCTCCTACCTACATAACATCATCAGAGTTTAACATCTACTTTATAAGTAGTTTCATAATGTTCTAGAATGTCTTGCAAATTAGAATCCCGCTATGTCTCAATGTCTACCATCGATTATTAAGCTGAGCTGAGTCCATATATATGTACAGTCTACCAACACCACGAATTGTTGCACATGTATATCATAATTACAATTGTCAATCGACTGAGGACTCTCGAGCAGGTCGTTTTATTTACCGTGCATGAAAGAATTCCAACCCCATTAAGAGCTGCCTCCTATTTTCGAGAATCATCCAATCACGTATCAATATGAAGCTCAATTGCAATCGATGATAAGTCTACTAGCATTTCCGTTGTAAGTCATTGCCCTTTATAATTCAATCCATCCCTAGGTAATATATATTGTGTCATGATAATCTGGCTGTTCAAGCTGAAAACGCAACGACCTACAGATATGCACCAGTCTCTACCATTCTTGCGATTACCATTATTATTGAACTCGATGTCGTTCGACGCCAGAAAGACATGGTTGGGAAGTCAGGCCACCCGTGACCCCCCAAATGACCATAAATAATAGCTTAGCTCGTTAATGTCCTCCGGGTTATTGGTGCACCGATCGATGTACGTATGTCACATGTACATATTCCTAAAATAGAAGTACGGTGTAATACTGATCCTGATCAGAATTAAATAAATAAAGAAGCAGATTTTTTTTGATTGGCTATCATAGGTGACTCTAGGAAGAGTACTAATTACAAAGTAGTAACTCCTTGAAGAGAGGCCTCGAAGTAGTTAGTTAATAATAAGTGATAAGTATCAGATAATTATTAAGTACGTCATAGCATAACGTCATTGTATAACGTGACCACTGGCACCCCCACGAGAGATCCACGCTTACCCGAAGAGTTTTAGACCTCATTTTGGATGGGCGTCTCGAGCTGTGGGGCAGCTGATGATTAAGGACAAGTCCATGGATCAATCTAAGATTGGCCGTAGATGGGCGGTAACTTAACCAAGAAGGGGCTACGCCAAAATATGACTGGCAGCTGAACTATACATACCTAGGTATGTATGATGGGTTACAGTGTAACTTGAGCCTCACCACTAAATGCTGCGAGTGATCAATCTTCAAGTTCATCCATTAATCTGATTTGTAATGTGTACTGAAAGACCCCCAAAAAAAAGGAAAACAAAAAAGGGAAATGAGGAGATTCTGCCGACAGCAATTCAATGGCATCCTTCGCCTAGGCTCGGTTGGTTAACCCCTTCCGTGGTCCGCGGCCGCTGAACCAGATGTTAACCAATAAATTCATATGACTCATGATCCCCAATGCTCCCATTCCCATGGTCCGAGAACTGGACCTAGGTTATAGATTGATGTGGCTTCTGGCTTGTGATCTCAGATGCTTGAGCGGGCAATCCAGGCTTGCCCGGGCCCCTCATGATCAGTGCTAGGACACACTGGGGCACCTTCGGTTGCATTGGCTTTATAGAATCAATTATATATATCGTACAGCTGGTATATGAATCTTGTCGAAGCGCTTACTCTTATGTGCCCTTATTGAGAACAGGCTTTTCTCATTGACCGTGCCGTGTGCGATCCATCCCAATCAATCGGCCGTGCTTCAAGATCTGCGAAAGCGTAGTACGAGCAAGCATGATGGATGTGTATGATTCGGAGGATCGGAAGTATTGGGACGATGTCAGAGCTGTCAAAGAATGGTGGCAGGGTTCGCGATGGAGATGCACAAAACGCCCTTTCACCGCAGAGCAGATCGTAGCCAAGCGCGGCAATCTGAAGATCGAATATCCTTCTAACACGCAAAGTCAGAAGCTGTGGGAAATTCTGGAGGAAAAGTTCAACGTTCGACGCCCTGTGTATCCAAACCCACAAAGAGCTGACGATTGTTCGACCTTGTAGAACAAAACCGCAAGTTTCACGTATGGCTGTCTGGAGCCAACAATGCTTACACAGATGGCCAAATACCTGGATACTGTTTACGTTTCGGGTTGGCAGAGCTCTTCGACAGCCTCGTCAACAGACGAACCTTCTCCTGACCTAGCAGATTATCCAATGGTATGTTTCCCGTCTACAGTATTCGTGCCATCGTTGACAGGATTGATAGAACACGGTGCCCAACAAGGTTAATCAGCTCTTTATGGCCCAATTGTTCCACGATCGCAAACAGCGTGAAGAGCGTATCACTACTCCTAAAGACAAACGAGACAAGGTGGCCAACATCGATTACCTGCGACCCATTATCGCAGATGCCGACACAGGTCACGGGGGTCTGACAGCGGTTATGAAGCTAACAAAGCTGTTCGTGGAGAGAGGAGCGGCCGGGATTCACATTGAAGACCAAGCCCCGGGAACGAAAAAATGTGGCCATATGGCTGGGAAGGTCCTGGTCCCCATCAGCGAGCACATCAACCGTTTGGTGGCCATCCGTGCTCAGGCTGATATAATGGGTAAGACAAACCGCCTCCTACAATAAGTAAGGATCACTCTCTGACTATTGTTGTAGGCGTTGATCTTATTTGTATTGGGAGAACCGATTCGGAGGCCGCAACATTGATCACATCCACCATCGATCACCGGGATCATGAATTCATCCTTGGGTCGACTAATCCCAACCTCCAGCCACTTAATGATTTAATGGCAGCGGCGGAACAGACAGGGAAGAATGGTCTCGAGCTCCAAGCTATCGAAGACCAGTGGGTTGCGCAAGCAGGCCTGAAGCTATTCAACGATGCTGTCATCGATACTATCAATGCAGGCCATCACCTCAATAAACAAGCTTTAATTGCCGAATTTTCCAAGGCTGTCAAGGGGAGAAGCAACCGTGAAGCCCGGCAGATTGCCAGCAGAATTGCAGGTGTGGACATCCACTGGGATTGGGACGCCGCTAGAACCCGTGAGGGTTACTACCGATATCGGGGTGGTACACAATGTGCCATCAATCGGGCGGTAGCGTATGCGGCATTTGCTGATTTGATCTGGATGGAGAGCAAACTGCCCGACTACACACAGGCGAAAGAATTTGCAGATGGCGTGCATGCCGTATGGCCAGAGCAGAAGTAAGTCGCCCAGCTTCATTCATGCCAGTAACCACCTCTGATTCGGAGTCCCCAGACTAGCCTACAATTTATCACCATCCTTCAATTGGAAGACTGCAATGTCCCGTGAGGGGCAGGAGACGTATATTGAACAGCTTGGTAAGCTCGGTTATTGCTGGCAGTTTATCACATTGGCCGGCCTGCACACCACCGCGCTCATTACGGACCAGTTCGCGCAAGCCTATGCCAAACAAGGCATGCGCGCCTACAGCGAGTTGATACAGGAACCGGAAATGGAACGAAAGGTCGACGTCGTTACGCACCAAAAGTGGAGCGGTGCCAATTATGTCGACAACCTGCTGAAGATGGTGACCGGCGGCATTAGCAGCACGAGCGCTATGGGGAAAGGGGTGACGGAGGAGCAGTTTAACTAGAATACGAATTAGTGACAGAATGGTCCTTCTGGCAACCTACGTGGCTACACACCCGGCTTTTTGAGCGCGGTTCTGTTTGGATATATATATATGACACAGTGAGTGCTCCACTACATGATCTATACTGACATATATGCGCCATGATTATTACTTGAATTTACCGCGACCACTCATGGAGACTCTGGGAAGGGATAACTGGCATTCCCAATGATCCGACTCTACTATGTTCATAGTCACTCAAAAGCTATTGTTTACATCACCGCCTCTTACCTAATTGCATATAAGAACCTTTACTACAATTTGAACATCAAACTGGTACGGAGAATAAGCTTTGCATGTCTGCGCATTCAAAAGTATATATATGTACATATGTATTGTAGCCCTCCAGATTGTAAATGCCTTTACAAAACAATAATCTTTATGATTGATTAAAGCTAGTACTTCATACCAATAAGATTGACTTCATACTTCGTATGTACATACATAGAAGGAATGCCGATATACCTACCTGTAGGCTATAACTTCTACCGGGTAAGCTTATCTACCGCTTAACCGCGGTACATAATAGCCGGTTCCCCTCCTACCACGGGACGCTGCCATTTAACCAAACTAAAGGTGGCCTAGTTCATAGGTGGGGCTACCCCTACCGAACTCTCTGTGGCCGAGAATCTGACTGCCGGGATATCCACGGTCCCAACCTTGACGTCGAGGCACGAATGGATAGATTGGGACAAGAAACTTCGGACCCAACTTACCATTGCCGGATACGGGGATCTTCTCGGCCGTCATAAGGACCAACCACCCGAGGGCACAACCAAAACCGAAATCTGGCATGACAAACAGGAAAGAGCCTGCGCAGCATGGGATCGAACGAAATGTCGAAGATATCATCAATCCTCATGCCCTCCTTGACAAGATCAAAAACCAAACGCGAATCCAGCTATTCAAGCAACTTGGGATAAGCTGGAAGATCTCCAACTCTCGAATTGTGATGGAGTCATGGACATGGCAGCACAAATCCGTAACGCTGACAAAGAGAAATTCCCTGAGGAACTATGGATCACCAAATTCTGCAAGGCATTAGGCTCAGAATGCAGCCAGTTCATCATGAACTTCCTCAGCGCAAGAGTCATTGCTCATTTCGACAAAAATGATAAGACTGACAATACACCCCGGGTTAGCTTTGATGACCTTGCCTTCCAGGCAGAGGCAGAAGAAGGCCGACTAAAAACCTATCCGGCCCAAGCGTCTGCCTTCCTCTCAACGATCAAGACAGGCAAGAATGTTCCCCAGATACTCGACGTGGACGGAGACACCTGCACTCTAAAAGCGTCATGGTGTGCCCATTGCCAGAAACCGTATCACCAGAAGTCCAACTGTTACGTCCTACACCCAGAAAAGAAACCCAAACGGGATACCAGAAAGCGTCCCAGATTCGACCCCCAAAATAAAGATATCGATATGGGAAAGGCATATGGCGTCTTGGCTTACCATCAGCATCCCTACGGCTTACTCGCGGCGATGAATGAGTCGATAAGACCACTTATTAACCAAGTTATAGTGGACTCGGGCTGTAGTCAACACATGAGTCCCCATCGAAATGACTTCATGGACTTTGAGGAAATCACCATGAACGTCGGGGGGATAGGACCCCAAAACATGCAGGCAACCGGGATAGGAACTTTCCAGGTCCATTGCAATGTCGATGGCCACAAAGTCACCCTCCACCTACATGACATGCTCTACGTGCCCAACATGTCGACTACTCTGATATCGGTGTCCCAGATTCTCAAGCGAAAGGACAAGTCGTTTTTGAAAGGTCTGCCTCCGACAACCTGAGAGCTCGAATCATCAACCGCGAACGTTCAATGACATTTACTGCTTCCGAAATGAATGGACTGTTTCTCCTCGATAAATGGGGACAACAAGTGACTGCACTGGCAGCCTACACTCTCTCTGATCCATGGCTGAAGTTCTGGCATCTGCGACTCTGCCATCTAGGGGAGGGAAATATCAAGAAACTCAAAACGATGGCAACTGGAATGGAAATGCCAGCGGGATGTCTATGCTGGGACTGCGTGCGAGGAAGGATGAGACCTAAAGCCCATAGACGACCATTTACTAGAGGCAAATATCGAAATGAATTCATTCACATTGATATCCAGGTCTACCTAATAGCTACGACGGAGCAAAATACTCAGGTGCCATTTTAGACGACTACACCCAATACGGTACTGTTCAAGCATTAAAACGCAAGGACGAGTTGACTCGCATGGTCTCTCAATATCTCGCTACACATACCACTCCAGAACGACCGTGCCGCCGAATGCGCCTTGACCAAGCCGGCGAAACTCGTGATGAGCTTTTCATCAACTGGGCCAGAGACAGGGGCGCCATGCTAGATCTTACCGCAACTGACCAACGCGAACAAAATGGGTGCATTGAAGTCTTCCATCGAATTATCCTTGACAAGCTATCGCCTACAATGAGAAGCGCAGGACTGGACATGAAATTCTGGTCAGCAGTGCTTCCATCAATAGGTTATATACGCAATATCAGCCCAAGCTCTACACTGGGGGACATGACTCCCTACGAAGCTTGGCATGGCCACAAACCTGACCTTTCACACCTTCGACCAATTGGCATTCCGGGTCTACTACTGACTCCCCAAAAACGAAAGAAGTCCAAGCTGATATTGGACAAGGGAGATCCAGTGAAATTAATTGGCTATAGTGAGACAACGACAGCGATCTGGAAGGTCCTTAACAAGAACAACCAAATCGTCCTTGCATCAGATGTCATCTTTGATGAAGTCAAGCCTCACATTGACTGCCCCTGTGACCCAGAAACAGAAAACCAGGGAACCACTGTAGAAACAGTGATGGATCAACCTGGCAACAATCAAAAGGTGATGGATCTTTTAAGAACCACCTCGACACCTGCATCCATGATGGATCAATATATAACCATGGGAGCAAAGAGACAGATGACTTCGAAGCAAGCCAAGATAGGGGAGAAGCCACAGATGACTGCAGAATCTTGGCTGCCAGAATTCCCTCCACAAGGCTACCCAGAACCAAGTCAGCATGAAAATGTTACTTCAACAATCCCTACACTAGCTCTTGAAGAATTGGATACCGTGGGAAACGAGTTACAAGAACATGATGAATCCTTCCCCGCTTCCCAACCCTGTTCGAACCCAGTCGTGCCCATGCAACAAGTTCCAACGTCGACTCAACCGACCACCGTTTCCGAAAACCCTCTAGGTCGAGTCTCCTCCCGGTCTACAAAGGGCCAGCCCCCAAGCCGCTATGGCATGACCCCTCTACCAAACCAATACGCACTCGTCGCTGCCTTTTTGGCAGTCCCTGGGACTGAACCATATGAGCCGAAGAGCCTTAAAGAAGCTCAAAGGGATCCAAACTGGGAGATGTGGAAGGCTGATCTGGGTCGAGAAATGGAGTCCTTGGAAGAGAATAAGACGTGGATTATCACACCGTTGCCAGAAGGAAAGAATCTGCTTCGAGGAAAATGGGTTTTTTAGATTGAAACGAGGACCTGATGGCTCAGTAGTAAAGTGGAAAGCAAGATGGGTGGTCAGAGGATTTACACAGATCGAAGGAATTGATTACTTCGAGACCTTTGCCTCTGTCGTCAAACCAATGAGTTATTAGGCACTCTTCGCAATTGCAGCAGCATACGACTTAGAAATCGAACAGATGGATGTCACCACAGCCTTCCTTTACGGTGACATAGACACAGAAGTATATGTTGAGCAACCTCATGGATACGAAGACGGCACTGGGCGAGCCTGCCTTTTGAAGAAGGCCCTCTACGGCCTGAAGCAATCGCCTCGAATCTGGTATCAAACATTATCCTCTTTCCTCCGTGGACTAGGTTTTGAACCACTCGCTGTTGACATGGGAGTATTCCACAAGGGCAACTACTCCATAGCGGTCTATGTAGATGACCTGCTCATTATTGGTCCTGATAAGAAAGAAATCCAAATCATCAAAGACGCCCTTAGTAACCGCTTCAAAATGGTCGATATTGGGCCCTGCAAGTATTACCTGGGAATGGAAATTCATCGCGACAGGCCAAATCGAACCCTCCGCTTGAGCCAGAAGGGATATATAGACCGGGTACTTTTTGAATTTGGGATGCAGGACTGCAAACCCCTTGGTATCCCCATGGACCCAAAAGTGAGGCTGGAAAGTGCCCCAGAAGATTATATCCCTGCACAAGAAGACAAGGAATGGTATGCACGTCTAGTTGGTTCATTGATGTACATCATGCTTGGAACTCGAGCAGATATCACCTTTACCGTCTCCGCGTTGAGCCGCTACCTGGCCAAACCCACTGATCAACATCTCCTCGCCGCCAAACGTGTACTTCGCTACCTCCGCGGGTCATCGGATCTCGTTCTGGTGTACAGGGGAGATCTACGACCCCTAATCGGATACACTGACGCAGATTGGGGAGGTGATATGGATACTAGAAGGTCAACCTCCGGTTACCTCTTTAACATCGGCAGCGGTGCCATTAGCTGGTCTTCAAAACGCCAACCGACAGTAGCTTTATCTTCCTGCGAAGCAGAATACATGGGAGAGACACAAGCAACCAAAGAGGCGATTTGGCTCAGAA
>NPHW01003245.1:0-28926 GCA_002240705.1 Elaphomyces granulatus
CTCCATTTGGAATCGGTAAAAGGGACTCTACCTGATTCTTTTTTTTTGCAATGAAGACTTCATTGCACGACCTGATTCTTTTTTTGTAATGGTGCTCCCATTTGGATCCCATTGAAAAAAGAATCAGGCCCTTAATAATTTTAGCACCGAGTCATCATAAACCGTGGGAAGTAGTATGAAGCGATATGGTATTTGTTTGTACGGTTAGAAGAACGAACGGAACCCATATAGAAAATCCACATACCACTCGAAAAGCAAAATAGGGAAACACTAAACGGAACTCATCATCGGGTATAAAACTTATGATACAAATGTAGTGCCGACATAAGTTATGGGAAAAGGTGACTTGCTCTCATTTCTCTCTTTTGTAGGGAAATAACTGGGATTCTTTCTCAAGTCTGGAAAACTTGGCCTCTCAGTCTTCATCTTTTTTTACTCATTCTCCAGGCGTATATCAGACCTTGCCCTTCGGCGGGCATGCAGTACCGCCTTGACATACAAAGCTTCCAGTTCTTCTCGAAACGAGAATGTGATTTGAAGTCGCCTGACTATCCAGTCCCTACCTAGAGGTTGACAGTTGTTCTGAGGGGGGTACACCGAACTTACCTCTAGTTGTATTAGATTGAGTCTTGAGAGTTGTTGAAGAATGAAGAAAGGAAACTAGAGGAAGAAGGTACATGTATACGGTCCAACCTTCAGTACACGTTTCGAAAGGACTCACCATTTGTCGCCCTCCGCGATCGATACATACAGTATCGCTCCATCGGATGCCACACGAATCAGGGAACTAAAACTGAAATACGAAAAAGTCAAAACTAGCACACCTAACCGGGAGTCAGTAGATGATTCAAGCTACAAAATGACTACAGGATTTCGGAAAATAGACAAACTACTAACCATGCAACCCACGACCTGTACAAAATAGTCCATACCTTTCGCCTGGCACAGGGTAAAGGAAAATCTGACCTCGCCATGGCAACATTCAAAGGAATGTCGGACTCAGCATATGGGAAAGAGTCGGAATTATCGTCAAGGAAAGACAGTACCCCACACAGACCTGCTTTTGCCAACAGGAGCACTTCTACAAGGGCTGTCTATATATCAATAACTCCGCCAGACCAAGTGGTTGGAGACTCGGCCCTAACATTCAAAACGACTCGACAATAAGCTGGAAAAAGATTTTCGATTCAAGAGAAGAGTGGAAGCTATCCGAAAGCCTCAACACAAAGGCGATAGGGACCCTAGGCCTAGGGAGATTAACGACTCGTCTTTTATAACCAGGGGACCAACTACCAGAGAAGCAATGTACACAGTAGGATCTTCTTACTACAGTACTAGTGATAGCTTCTTGAGGGACAGCTTCCTCCTTGATTCTGCCTCGGATACGCATGTTTGCAACTCACGCGACCGATTTGTTAACATCAGGCCAGCCCCAGCTCATGCATATCTCAAAGGAGGTGGTGGCCATGTCAAAATTGAAGGGTTTGGTACAGTGATCATCAGGCCAGAAGCCGTTGCTGATGGGGACTGTGAACCTTACAAGATGTAGCCTACGCCCCTAGGTTCCCAGTCAACCTTGTTCATACACCATAGCGATGTCAAAACGTTTCTTCTAGGATGGAGAGAAAGGTATTTTGGTCAAAGAAGGAAGACCGATCTGCAAAGTTGTTGGGAGGCACAATAACCCCCTCCCGATACGACCTCTCGAACTCCCACTACGTATTCGACCACTCAGTTAGAATCCCCAGAGAACACATCTGACTCAATTGATGACGCAACAAATCAGCATAGAGATAATGTGAACGTCCATGATACCGTACACAGAAAAAGGACACATGGCCAAAAACCTGTCAGGAAGTCAGTAGCCATACCAACATCCAAGGCTGACATGGCAACTTGGCATCGAAGGATGGGACACCTGAACTGGGACGCAATATCTCGCCGGTATTGAGGCAGTGGTGGAAGGGAAGAAATCCAGGGAGGTATGTGAACCATGCCAATTGGCCGCTGCCAATGGATCACACACTTACTTGATGAAGCTACATACATATACCCAACAAAACAAGAACGACACCTTATCCTGCTTGTTACCCGAAAGGTCTGCTCCTGATATGATAGTGGGAAAGGCAAGACGTCTTCGCATCGATACCCTCCTACCAGAAGATCTCTGGCCGGAATTCATTCGCACCGCAGTGTATTTGATGAATAGATCGCCCACACGGATACTAGATTGGCAAACCCCCATAGAAAGGTTGAGACAACTATTGGGAATCAACAAGCGTAAACCAGACCTCTTCCAAGTGTAAATATACGGATGCAGGTCATACGCCAGAATCCGGAATTTACCTAAAAGCGAAAGGTGGCAGCTCGTGCCTTGATAGGATGCCTATCGGATATGAAGGAACTCGAAATGGTGAAGTGGTTAGCTCAACAGAAACCTCAACATCACAGGGAAAGTTTTGGAGAGTTCATATGGATTTTTCTCTGACGAGCTGAATACAAACGTCAAATTAATTCGCTACAATACCCTTTTTGATGAAGACAAACCTCCCATGGCCCCATGCGACTCAGAAAAAAAAAAAAAAAGGAACCACTGCAGAAACAGTGAAAGAGAAAAGCCCGTGATTAGGACCCGCGACGTCACGTTTAATGAAGATAAACTATATGACCCCAGACAGCCTTTTATGGGCGAATCACTTAGGGAATCGTCGCCCATAAATCAAGTAACTGTGGAAATACTTTCTTTTCTTTACATGACAGGCGCAGTAGGTTTTGTTGAAAGTGATGTAACGGATTCCGAATCCGAGTCTGACTGCCCTCAAACCCCTATATCGGATATTAGAGAAGTTGAGGATGAGGTTGAAGAAATCGATGAGTTTTTTGACATCTCATGAGAGACTGGAACGCCTCACGCCCTACCTACGCCCGAACCAAGGTGTTAGATTTCCGCTCCTGCAGTTCTCTGTTCCAGTCCTATATCTAGACAATCAAATTCACATACGTACTAGTTATGTAGTAGTTGTATTCATACCTGGTGTAACTGACTATTCTAATTGTCGCTATGCGCGATTTTGTATGCAAAAAAAAAAGAAAAAAACCCCAAAAACAAAACACAAAAGGGGAAAAGAACACCCCAACTCTGGAGCGACCTCTGTACATAATGTAGGAGACCACTTCTATGCGTCTCTGCCACTGGGCGCCATGGCCCAGCCGCTATATCAAGCTGTATACACTATCACCCATGCCATCATGCCTCGTTGATTTGGCTATATTAGTGGCTGCTGGGAGGCCCTCGGGGAAGCTCTGATCTTAAGGTAATTAAGATAGTTAAGATAGCAATGTAGATCCTTTTGTAGATAGTCCCACAAAATCTTAGTTGAATTCGGGTTTTTGAAGGACAAAAAGATACCCATTGAGTCCCTTACCTCAGCAATGCTCCTGCTCCTAGTGGGTATCTTCCTCCCTGTCACTCCATTGAGCTCCATACACTACTGAATTCATTTCCCCCTTTTGCTTTTCTTGAATCTATTTCAAGTTCCTCAGACTATAGTACATACATTTTCTCAAGGGTCAAGGATCAGGATTAAACATGGTTGTAGTGAGAAGATGCGTCGCGAAAATGGTGGTTGCCCTGGTGTTTTACTGCAGGTTAAAATTGTCCCTAACCATTATTCATTGTTTTCTTTTTTTTAAAAAAAAGAAAAAGAAAAAGAAAAAGAAAAGAAAAAAAGAGGTATTGTAAAGAGAAGAAAGAGAAGAAACGTTGAAAGTCTATTTCGACACCCTGTTGGCACGTCGGAAAATAGAGCAGCCAGATACACGGATTTTCCTTCCTAATTGTATACAGTAATTGCCGGCTGGGCGGACATCGTGAAGTATGTATGTGCTCGCTCTATTACTCGTCCTCTTCATCAGCCTTCTGGATGTATCGGTGACGGATATCCTTCCACTGCCGCTGTGAGTTGAATCAGTGAAGAGAGTTCCCGATGGTCATCACGGACTATCAACATACTCCTCGGTTGATACTGTCCCAGATACTACTCGATACGGTATCAAAGGCGCTAATGTCCAGAAATATGCTGTCAGCAAGCCTGGGGGTTTTTTTTTCTTGCAGGGTAAGAGTCAACATACATCTCAAAAGCGAACGCTCCAGCGAAAACTGTAGTCAGGAAGACAGCATTCCTCCGGAAGAAGGTCCTAAAATGGATCGTCAACTCGTTAGCAATGGGCTGAAGATGGCCTGCTCTAATTTGTCCGGGGCACTTGCTGGTAGAGAGTGGTAGCGATCTAAACAGGGAGACCAAAGTTAGCCATTGTCGGCGTCAAATAGGAGGAAAAGGGAAATGCCTACCCCCGCCATTGTTGGGCAGAAATTAGAAGAGGGTAGAGAGGGAATAGAAGTATGTATTGCGTTACGCAGGAGTCGTCTTCTTGTGTCTGGTTAGATCCTTCGAAGCGTTTTCCGGCTATGATATGTTAGGTACGTACCTATGGAGAACCGCCTATCTCGTACTGCCAGTAATTTCCGCTTTGTTGATTGGTCCAGTACCTAGGTAGTTAGTCGAATTATTAGTGAGCAAACATCCTTGAGTTCAGGGGGTTTTAGGGATTTCTCCCCCTCTCCTCCTATAATCTTGTTGTTTCCCCCTCAAATCCTTAGGTGGGATTTTGCCTCCGGTTATATTGAGCTAATAGACCTTCTTCTGCACAAGGCCTCCGGCAGACCGCCCTGCCTAACACACGTGTAGCTCGCATCCGACGATTCAACATGTCCTTTAATCAGCACCCCGTGTCCTCTGCAGGCATAGTCATCGACGCTGCTACCGGAGAACGACATGTTCCGTCCTCTACACGTGCGGACGGTACTAAGCGCCGCGAAATTCGCATTCGTCCCGGATATCGCCCTCCCGAAGATGTCGAGGTCTACAAAAACCGGACTGCAGAAGCATGGAAGAACCGGGGCTCAGGCGGTGTCCCTGGTGCCGAAAATATCGAAGACGATAACGCAACCCTAAAAGCAGCCGGCAGCAAGAATGCGAAAAGAAGGGAGGCGAGAAGAAGGGCCAAAGAAGCTGCTAGCGACAATAGGACGTCTACCAAAGACTCCGAGACCAGGAACGCAGAAGAAGAGGTTTACAGTGGCCAAAGTCAACAAGCAATGATTGACAATCCAACCTCTAATGGACGAAAAGCTGCTTCCGTACAGTTTTCATCATTGGGAGACGACTTAGAAGCCGAGAGAAAGGCTCGCAGCTTGAAGAAGAAGCTCAGGCAGGCACGGGAATTGCGAGACAAAAAAGATAAAGGCGAACCTCTGTTACCTGAGCAGATAGATAAAGTGATCAAGATCAACGAACTGATTCGGCAGCTGGATGCTTTAGGATTTGACGCGGATGGGGGGAAAGAGGGCTCTATGGAAGAGGAACGAAAGGGACCGGCAACAGAAGAGGCAGTCTGAAAACATATTCTGTGCTCTAATCTCATAATGGCTCTTTAAAGAAGGGCTTCCCAGATGCAATGCACTCCACTCCATGCACGTTTACCGCGCATCTGCCATCCGAAGTTTATCGTGGTGCCGACCAGGGGAGAGAGATGTCTCTAAAGTCACAGAGTCCGGTGGGCACAGAGCACCGGGTGCACAACAAACTGGAAAGTTGGTTTCTGGAAAGGAAGGGAAGGCGATAACCACTAATCAGTCATGCGATAAGGAAGGCAACTGCGTCCCGAGCCCCAGCTGCGAAAGCAAGGAGACTTATGATGATGTGATGGGCAAGCCCTTCCGGATTGCAACCTGGGCTTGATCATTGATGATAGCCTGAGCTGTTTGGTGTTTGGACACTAGAGTCAGGCAATTTTCCTGTACAACCCTCACCCCAAATCAACCCGTCGGACGTAAGAGGTGGAGAGAAGAAAAAGGGAAAAGTTAAAAATTTTTTTTTTGCGAGAGAGGGGGGTTGCTCTGTATTCATATTCCAAATTGTTGATACTGTGTTCTATGGTGCTTGGGAAATGCCGTTTAGAATATGCAAATAAATTCATTTCAGGGGGTTTATAGTGTTTGATTTCACACACATTGTTTGGAATTACCAGCGATTTCTCTCTTTTATAAACAACTTTCTAGTTCTTACCCATCGAGACGCATGGGGCATTCCAGAACATTGTTACTTTGATGGTAAATTTTTAAGCGCCATTATTGACTCTTAAATCTCCTTAACTATTCGACAAAATATTTGACATTGGCTGGAGTTCCCAGGAACCAGCGCTGTGGTGATGCTACAATGCCACCCTCCAGATCCCAATCTCGGTAGCTTGACTTAATCCATGGCAGTATTATATCAGCAGCAGCATCTAATCGATATGCGCCCGTCCCATACGATGCTGCAAGATACGCCTGTCGTATACAATCATTGACACCGATCCCACCATACCAGCTTCCCGCCAAAGTAAGACGGTTATTGAACTCGTCACGAACAGCCCGAGAGATCTCTTCCATTCGCGACAAGTGACCCACGGTGTACTGAGGGATAGCGTTGCGTTGGAGCTTGGATTTTGCTACCACCGGAGTGGCTTTAATTCCTAAGTGACGCTCAAGGAGCGAGCGAGCCATCAACGTGGCATCGTCATGATCTGGATAATCCGATTCTAACCAATTATCCCACCAATGACCACCCAACATGACCGTAAATTTGGTACCTGGGACGGTGTCCTGGCCAGTTGCGGAGTCGCTGCCGAAAATAACACCAAGAGCTCGCTCCGGATTCTGTTGGTAGGGAATGGATCGAGGAATGAGATAACCAAAACCGTGGAACGGAATCAGGTCTGGCTGATTATAGTATAGGTTCACTACCATGACAGATACTGCATAGTTGTGCTTGGCAAGAGACAACATGGTGTGGCGAGGAGGATTCCGGTGGCTGTCAGCACCGGATTGGATCATAGTAGCCAATTCCGGGGTAGGAACTGTGGCAATGATGCGATTGTAGGTACGGGCAGGGTGTTCACCCGTTTGGACCTAGAGATATTTCACCATCAGCTACTTCTTGAAAATATATATCAGGACCACGAAGGCGGTCGCTGTGTCAACGTACCCTCAAATCAGATGTTTGTTGGTTCTTACCAAGAGAGGTTATATTCGAAGACGTCAAGATCTCAACTTTTCCGGAATCTTTAATGACATTTACTAGCCGCTCGGCAAGTTGGCCGATTCCATTTTTAAGGGTCAATACATTTGATCCTTTTACAAGCCGACTTAAACGTTGCCAATAAGCTTGAGGCCTCATATAGTCCACCGCATACAAAGCCAAGATATCATCAGCCATAACGAATCTCCCTTTCGAATTGACGATGTTCAATAGCGGTCCAATTACTCGGCCCTCGGTCTTCTCCAGATCCCTATATGGGCCTAGCAATGTCTGGGCGCTGAGTCGATCAATGTCCCCCGCATAGATGCCGTGATACAGTGAAGATACCAGGTTATCGGCAATTCGGGGACCCATCCTCCTCGCCACAAATGACGCCACTGATTCATCTTGACTCCAAACCTTGTCTTCTCGGGATGGCTTTAATGACTCTGTTAGGAGAGCCGAGACAAAGCCCCCAAATAGTGGCTCCATCAAGATGGTTTTTCCATTTGAGATTATATTGGTGAACACGCCGGCATCGGGATAGGGCATTGGCATACGAACGAGGTGGTCCGGGTAAAAGACATATCGGTTGCTCGCAGCGACAGAGGTCTTGTTCGTAATCAGGACATGGCTTTCCAAATCCAATTCAAGAAGCTGATATAAGGAATGTTAGCATGTGCCCATTAGAAAACCAATCCCTTCCCTACCAGGTCTAATAGAGGAAGGCATGAAGGCGCAACAGTTCTTAATGTCCGGGGGCCATATTCAAAAACGACCTGTCCGCCCTCTACCTCAAGGGTCTCTGACTGGAGCCAGCCTCCCAGACGAGGAGACCTCTCATACAATGTGATATTCGTACAATTGGGATCCTGTGCTAGCCTGAACGCTGTGGTAAGACCTGTGATGCCACCCCCAAGAACCGCGGCATTGTACGGCTTGTTGCGAGAGTGGATTGCCCGGCGGGAAACTGTGTGCAGTTGATTGAAGAATAATTTGAAGTTTTGCCTAGAAAGACATGATGTCCGCATTGCAAAAGGTAATCAGGAGATATTCTGCAACGAATAACTACTACGCAGGGCCAGTTCGCCCATCTATAGGAAGTGATAAAGCAAGACGCGTACCTTTACCTTGTAATAAACGAAGACGGGCCTGAGCGTATGTAACTATGATACATTGGGTTTGGCATATGTAACTAGCGGTGTACTGTAATAACCTGACCTCGCTACTAGTTGTTTACTAGGTAGTTAAGTAACTTAGGTAGTGTAAAATCATTTCAAGAGGTCGGATGGTTTTTCTCGACAATTATAACTAAAAATTGCTGATATGTTTTAAAGGTTCCAGAGCCAGGAGACTGCCAGGTGTCTTTATAATCGAATTGATTCTTGAATTGGAATACTACTATAACTTAGGGTACATACATTTTGACATTTCGAAATGAAATGTCTGCTCCATCAAACCAGGAATGTACAGAATTTACCAGATAGATTCATTCCAGAGATTGACAACTAGATTTTGAAGGATTACTACTAATTCTCATTCCATCATTGTCTTTTAATGCAAATTCGATAAACACGGTTAAAACGCCATTTCCCCAACCACCCATCCTGTACATGGAAAAATACATGATAAAACAGAAAGCCAACCAAAACAATGAGCAGGATCATTTTGACAACCTGCTATAAATCCATCTAAACCAAAAGAAAAGAAAACTTAAAACCGAAAAAAAGGGGTACTGCAACTTATAGGCTGCTTCAAGTCACCAGCTCTGGGCCACGACTGCTTCTGGCTCCCGTACTGGGTTTGATTAACTCCTCCTCTGCACTCTCGTCGTCGATGAACTTTCTTTCGCTGACATGAGCATCGACTTGAGCATCGACATGAGGCTTGCCCTGCCTATCTGTAGAACCAGAAGTCCATACCTTGTCCGCAAAGGCACCCCTTTGACCCTCGACATGCTTGTATGGGCAAGTGCGGTTTAGACATGGGCGGAATTTGCAAGGAACCTGAATGTGTGTAAATTTGCATCCTGAAACAACGCAATCGGCGCCGTTACGGCACAGAGGCATGCTCGGATGCTTGAACGGACAATTGGGGTTAGTGCAATGGGGGAAAAATCGGCACAGCTCTTCTGCTTGATGAGAAACTTTGGCTGCGGGAGAAGGATGGCGTCCTGTGCACTTCTTATTTTTACACGCAGCTCCGAATGGACAACGGTCTGTGACATCGACTAAAGTGCCTTCGGGGGCAGCAGGAGATTGGTGTGCAAACAGACAATCCTTTTTTGTGCAGCGCAAGTTAAATTTGCAAATACTATCCGGGTTCGGCTCTCCTTGTTCATCATCCTTCAATGCATGATCCGGTTTCGTATCCACGACCACGATACCATCTGTTACAGCCTCATCATTGTGGCTCTTAGCTGAGATTCCGTTTTCGGATGCCCGCCTAACAAAACTTCCGCCTTGACGCTGAGGATGTTCAACACGTTCAAAAAGAGATCGGCTTTGCGGTGGGACAGGTGGTTGTGGTGACGGCGGTTGAAAAGCCGGGTTGACTGCAGGAGAAATCATTCCTGGCATCAGTTGAGCCATCATTCTTGCCTGCTCTTCGAGAATAGCCATAAACTGCATCTGGTTTTGTGGGCTCATCTGCATGAGACCAACTCCGGTTGAATTGTGGTGCATTTGCCCGCCATGCATTTGTCCGCCATGCATTCCGGGAACCATTCCTCCCACCGGTCTGGAAAAGCCCATTCGACCACCTCCGTATTGTGTTCGTGGACCTTTGGGAAAATCCCGAGGATGATGAGTGCTAACGCGCCCTAATCCAGGCTGTCCCCTCACTCGATGGAGCATCGGATCACCCGCACGATCCATTGTCTTGTTGATTTGACCCAATAACCTTCCTCTCCCACCTTGTCTATTATTGCGCATTGCTCGAGGGCCGGTAGGACTATGTGGTGTAGTGTGGTGAGTTTGGCCGCCTGGTTGTGTGGCGGTGAGGGGAACATACACTGAGTCACCTGGGCCATCACCAGCATCTGTATCTAGTTGACTTGGCCCTGACACAGTTGTTTCCGGTCCTGGGGCTTCGGGGCTCATGAAAGATGGGATTGCCTGGATAGACGTTGCTGGGCTGGAAGCCGTACTAGTTTTGTTTAGGTCTTTGTTAAGGTCTTTGCTAAGGTCGTTGTTAAGGTCGTTGTTGAGGGTCTCAACCTGTTCGAAGAGCCACTTGGAGAAATCAAGAGCTTGCGTATCGCCCTCTCCCAGGTTAAGTAAATCATTGGAAAGTTCGTCGGCAATCTGGCCCTGCGTTTTGCCGTTGGCTAGCATCAAGATAACGTATTCCGTCAAGGCAGAATCTTCGCCGCCATCGGCACTCCATCCCATCTCCACCAATTTCGGCTGCACAGCGCTGCTTAAAGCTGCGGCAAGAGGTGTTCCGGGAGAGACGGTAGCCGGCATCTTGTAAAAAAAAGGAAGCTACAAGGGAGGACAGCGATCAAACCGGCAGGAGCGATGGACGCAACTGCGACTGGGGGTCTTCCAACACGGTTAGCTCAATTTCCAAGAGACAAGAATCAATTTAATAAGATAACTGTTGCAAGTAGTATCTCACGATAGTATCTAAGTGGAGAGATAAAGATGTGCTCTTGCAACCTTAGCGACGTAGAAATTTTAAGACTGGACTTGGTAGCTTCGTGGACAACGTTCGTTCGATTTTCGTTTTCGATCTCAATCCAAAATGACCAGCCACAATACGCCACACGTCACGTGATACTAAAACTATATATGATGGAAAAAAGGAGAATGCACCAGAAATTATAATATATATATACCTACTACTCTTCACACCATGTTTCGTCTTTAGCCATGCTGAATGTTGCTGGTCCTTTTTTTCTTTAAGAGAGTCGAGACAATGAGTATGTCACTTAGACCATCCTTTATCACGTATATGATGTTCCCCTGCAAGTGTATGTAAGGATCATTCCAGGCCATGTATAAAAATTGTTAAGATGTTGCCATATGCAAGCAATACTTCCCCAGGCATCTACACGAAGTCGCCAAAAAAAAGAGGTAGAGAACTCAGAAAGAGCAGAGAGAAAGAGCCCCGAGACATCAACAAGATTTAGGAAAATTCCAAGTCTCAATAAGATGCTGGTAAGACTATAGCTACATAATAACCAATTTCGTAACAATAAGGATAGGTGGCCCCTTTCAATCAAAGAATAACACCTACACTTGTTCTTTATCATTTGTTTTAGCACCCCCTTTTTCTCCCATCCGAACAAAGCAACGACTTGATTTGGATTCTACAATATGTATCATGAGTTTCCCTTTGAAACTTTCACCACGTCAGGACCTAGAAACCATCTCTTTGTTGATACTATTAGTCAACTCCGGAAATATTTCAGTGAATTAATATTTGAATCTGTTCTCAGCACAGAGAACATTCCTCAGGAGTGCTGGAATTCTCCCCTATCTGGAGAATTTCATATATATTGCTATCCTGTGTTATTACAACAATAATCTGTGGGAAGATTGTTGTTAATTTATTAATCAAAGTGCGCTAGCACTTATTAGCTGAGGCACTGAAGCAACTTTGTGAGGGCATTCATCTTAACTCACATTATAGTCGCAACAACAACAACACGAATATATGCAGAGATATACACCCATGTTTTTATCCTGGCTGCACCTTAAGGCTGACAGCACGATATTTGGTCTACGAGTATATAGTCTATCTCCATTTTATTTTCTTGATCTTATGTTTTATCTCTAACTTGGTGAGGAGATTTCACCTCCACCAACAGAGAGAACTCGACTAGGCGAAAGTGCTCTTGGTATTCCAACCGTCCTTCAAGTTCCCTGTGGTGAGTTTTGTTCCCAACAACATGCGTCTAAGAAAGGATTGGAAAGAAAGCTACTGCTTGGGTGTGTGCCACCCGAATTCTTATATTATCGATTGGAAATATGTGGCCCAGTTCTAACTAGATTTGTCATCTCAGGCTTCCAGGGAAATCATAATACGAATTTTGGCTTGATTCCCGATGTCATAGGTGTCTAACATTTGATTCGACGCATGTTTGTGTGCAGATTGTCCACAGAGGAAGCGAATCTCCGACTGGAAGTCAGATCGTGGATGTGGCGCCATTTATTTATTTGGGAAACTACACTGTTTTGCACGTATGTTGTCCGGCAACCTTGCCCTTAATTCATCGTTCTCCAATTCTATAGCAGCTATTAACGACGTGGGCTCATGATTGGAAAGTCGTGCAGACGATTAAATAGCTTATTATTATTATCGTTCTTACGCTTTCGGTGCAGTGGCCCGGGCATATGTAGCGGATCTATACAGTGGGATAGGTAATGATTGGGAACCGGCTGCTGACTTCCACCGTCTGCAGGACAAAACCCTCCATAGCATCTATAAGTGATTCGGGAGTTTGTACTTCTCCATAAAGTCAGCTGCAAGCATTTCCTGTGATATACTGACATTTGATACCTTTTGACATCGACTGCCTCCGAATAGTCTTATGATACAATGTAGTATTATCTTGGTCCACAGCACCATTTATATTTATTTGTAGTTCTATTTACACTACATGTCATACATGGCCTAATAGCAGGTGGTCGTAGTGGACTAGTAATAGTATCATAATTTATAGCTCGAGTTCACTGACTTGAGCCATGGCCATAATAATTCGGCGGTTACGAGTCGCAATTTCTAATAATAAGCTGTAGGCGAGTAAATTTAGAAATTTGACGGATTGATTTCTGCCGTAACCTCGTTATTAATAAATCTACATAATCAGTCGGTTCGTCCACCTATGGAATCTGGATAATATAAAGAATGAATGCTCTTCGCACATTAGGTAAAATTTACAGTATACTACAGCTTTCTGCGTATTGGTTATTACGATTCGAAGTTAAGAAAAGCACATCATATTTTTTTCTTTTAATCAGATCTGCAGGGCTGCTTGGATTTGCTAGAAGTGATACTGTACACCGTACAACCTTCTATAAAAAACTTAAATGCTCTACAATCCCTTCTAGCAACATCCAAATTTGTTCCTGTGTCAGCAGTGAACGCTTATTTCATCGCCTTTTTTTTTGTCGAATGGCCGAGGAACCTTTCATTATAATATTTACGCAAAAGTAGAGCATAATATTGCCCCCCACCCCGTATAATTCTCTTGGGAGTCCCTGGGGTCTTAAGGCCATTATTCTGAATCTGATCAGTGCTCAAAGAAAAAAATTAAAAATCATAGCAGATATGAGCTGAGGCCTTGAGTTGCTGGGACCATGGGTGACCGCCGTGGTCGAGTCCGAGACCCCGAGTGCTAGAATGAACGGACTGCAAGTTATCCCCTCACGGCCTCCGGAGACCTTCGGAGGAGAGTATGAAGTGGCCGCTGGGTTGGAATCCGAGGCTATGAAGATACTACGGCAAGACGAGCCCCTGACGAATTCGAAGTGCGTATACGGTACTCACTAGTGTTATCCTTTATGAGGGTTGGACTGCAGGGATCAGATCAGCCACGGCGCCGGCGATATGGACTCTCTATTTATGGTTTGTAGCCAGACATATCGCCGCTCTCTAACGAGTAAATATTAAAAGTCCCAGAACCGGGGTTATGAGTAGTCGTGAAGTCTGAACCCTGTGCAATGGAATATTGCGGCAATTCGATCGCGCGCCGCAGGCTAAAGTGACGAGGCGATTAAGCTATCGGTCCCAGGTGCTAGTTTGTGGAGCACATTAACAATGAGATACACCATCAGGATCGCACCATCTCCAGTCGTATGATACTGGGCCAAAACCAGCAAGCTGGAATAAGATTTCCTTCCTGCCCACGCGGATGATGTCTTTCTCCGTGCTTGGAGGTCCGGAAACACGAAATAGACTTTTCCCCCCGGTCAAGAATCCAGGGGTTCTCTCTGCGTTAGCCCTCATGGGCGAAGAATTCGAAATGGCGGTGGAGTAACTCTGTCGAGTCTAAGTGGACAGACTAGCGATCTAGGTCGGGTCCATGGCAGCACCGGCGTACGGGGCATTCCGGCTAATTTCAATTTCTTATTTGAACGTCATGCGTAATGATAGATTTTCGATGAAGATCAATGATTGCCCTTTCTCAAGTTAACCGTTGCGCAGCAGTGCAGCGCTACCGACGTTAATTAGGGAGAACTGAGTCACTGACCGGAGATTGAAGCTTGAAAGAAGCTTCAACAGATTATTATTATTTTTCTCGCCCTTGTTGGAGGCTGTAATTATCATGAAGTATGCTTATAGGTATCATGCGCTGATTCGCCGGTCACGGTAAAGGAGTGCAACGGCATTATACGGACTTCGCTGCAGTCAAGAGACAGATGAAGACGAGAATGTAAGTTGAATGCAATGACAAGAACGCAAGCACAAGGACTTCGAAGATCCAAAAGACCGTCCTTGGGTTGGCATCGATCATCACCATTTGTTTTGTTTCTGAATAACAATACTCGCCGCGTTATGCGCCGGTTCATAACGGAGGTTAGCCTCAATCTCAAGGTATTCGGATACGCTAATGACATTACCACTCACAGATATCTTGATATAGCCATTGTGATTTAATGGATTTGAGGGAAAGAATCTCTTGTCCGCGGGCATAAATTCATGATGGGTACATGGTAGGTCTTCCAAGTCCAAGCTTGGATTTCCGTTTACTACTGCAAGTAGGTCTGCAGCCGCAAGCCTTGCGGCTTGCGGCTTGCACCTGACAGGCCTGCGGATGATATTACCGATCGGCGATCGCTAGCATGATCCACTCCTCACCTTTGTCCTTTACCCAGTATATATGCTTTATATATCCATCGTTCGTTGACTGCCCTTCCGGGCTCACACAGACAAGTCTCAGTTTTCCTGGACTAACAAGAATCATGTATCTCTGAACGGCAGGTGAATCCTGTTGTGCCATCATTGCTTCTTGTCGGTGTCCACAATACAACCATTCATGGGCTGCATCTAGCACAAGTCTCCACAGGCCGGCTACAGCGAGTCTCAAGGCAACAAGGCCATCAATGCTCACACTATCTAGTCCCTTTGTCAACTATATCTTCAGTGGAAACATCAAGCCAGCATGCCTGATCCCAAAACAGGACATTTTACCGGTTTGGGCGAAGAAGAAGTACCGTTCACTGGTCATCGGTTACGAGTGTTCTCAAACGGATCCGGGGCCCGGATACCCAAATGAGTATCCCCATCGATGATTATGAAAAGGAGAGTCTACCTACCAATTACTAGTAGTAGACTGTAGTAACGTAAAGGCCTTAGGGTACAAGATTTAAGTCTTCTCTACTAATTCATTTGAACTGCATTGCAGATATGATATGATATCTTGAATACTGGGACTTCTTCGGCTTTTATTAGTTTTAATTTTTTTGATCTTAATCGCACATGACAGTTTATCTGGAATACGACTCGCGGATTTGACGACCTAGTCCCTATACACGTGTACATGATGCCTAAGGTAAAACCCCTTGAATCCAAAAAAGAAAAAAAAGACGAATGAAAATACTCAAAAGAGACAGGGACAAAAATTTCCCTTGCACTAATCGGAACTAGCGGCCATTGAAAAAGAATTCCTTTGCTGGGGCGCTACCACTATTGGTTAGTGCGTACAAGGGCCATTAGGTAAGAGCAGTGGGCACGCCTTCTATTAATAATTTTTCGTAGATCAAGAACCACGGTGGCAATGCTCCGATCTGCTTGAAGCTGCGCAAATCGTCGCGGGCCTACTCTGCATGAATAATACAATACCTAGTAAGCATCCATACTACATTTGAATCCCCGTACGCGTGTATGTGGTAGTCACTGTATGTCAACTTTTTCGAATTCGAAATGGTAAAGGGAACCCAACATCCTAGTTATCTTTGCATCCAGGGATTGTCAATATCCCATATTCGCATCATTGTCATAAGCTGCCCACGAAAGCCTGCTGGAAACCTCTCGGACGACAATCAGGTGACAGAGCTCAGAAGATATGATAGAAAAAGGAAGAAAAAACACTCAAAAGAAATATCGGACCACGAACGATACCACCACATAATGAATGTTGACAATATGTACATGGATATCGCCGACTTGGGTCGACCTGTGGCCCCGGGTATATCAAACGGACCGGGGCCCTGATTACGGCAGCTTCATGAAGTCGAGCGTGTCTTCGGAGAAGATATCGAGGCCCATCGGTTGACAGGAGTATCCTTGCCAGACCAACCATGGCCCGTCTCCGGTCTGTGAGGTCTCTAACCAGAGGCTCCCTAGAGCCACCAAGATCTGGTCTGGCCTCAGGCGAATTTCGGTTGCTGGGATGCCTGACCTCAAGACTTCCTCCTTGGACAGATGGTGGGAGCATGGAAAGACCTTGAACATTCCATTCTCCGGCCCGATGGGATCACGGAGTGGCCGAAAGATGGATACAGCTCCGTTAGCTGTGGGATGCGCTCTCTGCACTTGCGGCGGTGCGGTGTTGGGGACGAAGCGAACGATCCGTGAGTGTTGTCGGATGGTGTTGTCATAGGGGATGCGAAGGCTTGCCTCGACGATGTCGCTTAACTGCCAGATTCGATCAGCATACGTCCTGACCCCTAATGCCACAGAGGATGCTCCTACCTTGGCCTCGTGATGGAGGAAGGTCTCACACTCCCTTCCACCTTCCAAGTAGCAGACCGTCGGATTCTCTCTAGTGGGTCGCCAGTGACATTGTGAGCCTCGCTGGACGAGCTGCTCAACCGCCTCGATGATTTCTTCGGAGGGCATTCCCTCACAAAGGATGACCTTGTACCCCAGAGACTCCATAGTCGGGAGGATGCCGATGGTTTGGTCCTCTCCCGGCCACTTGTCGGCCACTTGTGATATCAACTAGTGGATAGGAAGGCTGGCTGAACAAGGCTTGGTATCCCATCATGTGATTCGTCCATCAGGCTGGAAGAATCGCAGCATGTCGAGTTTGGTCGGGAGAAAGTGGTGTCATGTCAGGCCCCCTTGCCTGCTTTCCCTGGGGCGTTTGGAGCTGCCGGTTGGAACTGAGGGATCTCCTCAACTTCCTCTTAGGACGTCGAGATTCCTTCCCGAGACAGGATGCCATTTAAGCCGCTTGCTTTGTCATATTGTCCATCCTAGGGGAACAGAGAACAGTCTGCTTCTTGCTCGCTCTTTCCTGGACTTCCCACTCCAAGAATTGGCGGTTCTATGTAAGGTTGGCAGGGTCTCTGTCTGCCTCCCTTGCTCCTGAGACTCTGCAGTTGTCAGAGAAGGTTCCTCAGGTATTAGTCTGGCTTCCTTCAGCGGACGACTTCGTGGGTTGTGATTCGCTGATGATATGTCGAGGCGCTGACAGATATGCACAGGAGACCCATCCAGAGCGGTGAATTCAAATTGTATTTATTTTTTTTCCTTTTTTCTCTCTCCTTCCTTCTGTTTTCTATTCGGTCCTTTTGACCTTCTTTTTCCTTCGTTTCATTCTTTCTCTTTGGTTTCTCTTCGCCATTGTTTGTTACTTTTATTTCTCTCTGGACTTCCGCTGCAGCTAGTTCTATTTTTGTTCTTTCCCATTTGGCTCCCGGACGCCGTCACCGGTTACCTTTCTTTTCTTTTTTCTTCTTTTTCTTTTTTAAGAACTCTCCTCTACCAGCAACTGGTTCAGCTCACATGCAGAGTCTCTATCAGGGTATTCTGCAGTTGGTGCTAAGATATATAGTTTATGTGTTCGAATGTTCAATGAGGATCATTGTTTGAACGACTTACTCCTTTTTCCTGATGACTCGTCCATTTCAACACTGAACATCACAAAGAATGAAGGATGTACATTCCTAAATTACTACGTAGAGCTGAAGTGCGCTTATGAGGATACTAATCACCTGATGATGGAACTTGATTCGTCCATAAGTTGTAAAAAAAGATAGCATTCCATAGTTGACACTAGTATAGACTAGGTAATTTGCACTACTGCGCGCGCGGGTCCGGCGGTTGACTCAGCCTTTCAAGGTTCGAACTATTCCCAATTTTGCAGGTTCACCGCTCGATTTCTCCTTTCTGGAATCCTTTTTTTCATCTTTCATCTCGTGTTGTCGATTCGACGTTCGACGACGACATGGGTTGATCTACTCTTGATTTGTCTCCTTGTTTGGCTTGCGTACTCATGATCAAAAGTTACTATCATACCATCATCTGACCCCGGAGATGACAGGAGTGTTAGGGCCGCAACCAGGAACATGACATGAGACTACTCTCTCTGATAGAGAGACATGGTGGTCCCCTCACGATCGTCGCTCCAGGACACGGTGCCGCGGCAGGAACCTGTACAACAACCGCAACAACAACAACAACAACAACAACACCCTCACCTACTTCTCCTTCGACCACACCACCACCATCATCACCAACATCAACACAGCAACAATATTAGCATTAGTAGTAACAGCAATCTCACAACCAAACCGTATCGCGACGGCAAGACCAAGTTGATCCCTCCACCCCCTCATCATAATAACAATCGCCGTCGCTGCAACCAACACTCCCAGCACGATCCATACGATCAACTCGACCAACTTGAACAGCACGGCCCATTTGATCAGGCTGGCCAACCCGATCCTCTCGATCCCCTCAATCCCTTCGATCTACCCAATCAACATCATCAGCACGATTGCGACCCACATCGTCGACGCCCTACCCGATCGCAGCGGTCGTCATTTCCTCTTCTCTCCAAAACGGCCACAGACACGCGCGAGTCTTGGAAGAAGGCCAAGTGGGAGAGCAACCATGATCGACCAACATCGAAACGTCCTTTGCGTAGCAGGGACTTTCCCGATCCGCTTAACACCATCTCGTGCCCGGACCGATCCGCCCCCGCGCGCTCAGCAGCCTCCGTCTTCATCCATCCCGGTCCATCTGCACCTCTACCCGTCCGCCGCACCACTCGGCAGTCGCACCATCTTCCCGTCGCCATCGATGCGGATGCTCAGCAGCACGCCGCGGGAGGGCCCGTCGTGGTGTCCCCAGGTAGCCCAGAACGGTCGCCGGTCGGAGAAACTGACACGATATCCCGGCCCTCGCCGTCCAATGGCGCGCCCCTCATACCAGAGAGAAGGCTCCTCCGCTCTCACGATGGTTGCTCGCGGTCCAAGAGCGAACTGGCCATGTATTTTCCCAATTACGAACAGATGATCAGCCTCGAACCCCCAAAATCAGGTAAGGAGATCTCTGCCGCTCTGTTGTGTAGATAACCATAATAATGATGCCTAGAGTTCTTGACGGGAGAGACGCAAGTCATACTGCTCGATGATCTGACCGAATCTCCGCTTCCATCGTCCCCTACCACCTCCCCCCTCCCCGTCCGCAAGTTGCTTCGATCCCCAAACCCGACTATCAATTCCTCCCCTTCGCCGTTTGGCAACCCCTGTCTCCGATTGCATGGATGTGAAGTGATATCCCTGCCGGAGCTGGAATTTCCTACCGAAACGGATCCGCTGGATGATGCCACTTATGCGAAAGCCCACCGTCGGATTGAACGGCAGGAAAAGCAGCTCCGGAACATCGAGAGAGAACGAGCGCAACATGAAAAGGTGCAATTAGAGCGTCTCCTCGATGAACTGCAAGGACATGATTGGTTGCGAGTGATGGGTGTCAGTGGAATCACGGAGACAGAGAGAAAGCTCTACGAACCCAAACGGGCCCTCTTTGTTCGGGAGGTCACCGCATTGATCGAGAAGTTCCGGGTGTGGAAGGAAGAGGAGAAGAGGAGAAAGACGGAAAAGGAGCTAGTGCTGCTGGACAACGATGCTGATGTGCAGATGGACGCAGAGACAGACCTGGAGCTGGCTGAGGAGGATACGGACGGCCCACTGGACGGTCTGTCACTACAACCAACGGTGAAGAAAGGGGAGGCAGATGGGGATGTTCATCCCACGTCAACAGATCTTCCCAACACGAGAGACCCCTCCGGTGTCATTGACGTGGATGCCTGGGTCGCCCGACAACTGCACCAGGAAGCACGGTCTTCCGTCACTCTGCAGACCCGAAAGTCAGATGAATCCTCACGGCTACCTTTCCCAGCGGCTCTTCTTTCTCCACCACCTCCGCAGCCATTTACCTCGTTCTACTCGAAGCGGTATCTTCGTGATGCTGCCATATGTCACTATCGTCGGGGACGGACCCGCACCGCATTTGGCGTGCCTATCCCAGAGATGGAGGAACGTGAATTCCAGCTTCCTCCGGACATCCTGACGCCAGATGCTATCAACTCTTGTATGAGGAAGCGGAGAAGACTTAAGCGAGAACGTCGGAGTTAGCATATGGTGTTCATAATATTCTTTTCCTTAAAAGTTATGATGTATGTAATCCTCCCGGCATGACCTTTTCTCTCCTCCCCCATTTTTCTATCTTATTTTATTTTATTTTGGCTTCCCATGGTAGTGGCGTTCACTAGTCTGTGGTACATCACTCATAGCATACTTACACAGACCTCTGACTGATCAGCCTCTGAAGCGCTCCTGCTCTTTAAGGCTATTAATGGCTTACCCAAACAGGGGTCAGTTTACATTGGTATTGATTTTGAGATTGCCAGGGATAAATCCTGCAAACAACCAGTTTTGCCCATCCACAGCATTTGATGGTGATTGCAGTCACAATGTCAATACATTTATGCATCTAATACATGTGCACAACTGTAGACGGGATGTTAAAAAGGAAAAGAAAATCGGATCTTCCCTCTTCACCTTAAATTTATCATTGAGGAAGAATTAAGAGACTACTACTCCATACTCTTTCGTGGCAAAGACTTTTTTTGTTACGCACTTGTATAAGTCGCCAGATCAAGTCAGCGTCCTTTGGTAATTCTATTCCTCTCTGAGTAATGACCCTCATGATCAACAATGCACGCAGCGCCGCCATTCTCCCAGGGTAAACGGCGCCTCGATCCTCATCAGGAATCCAGTCGATTGGCCCGAAATCCCGCCGAACAGGAAATATTAGACAGGTTTGCCATCTCCATCGTCAAAAAGAACCGGGCCCGTATAGGCGTCAAACCTGACCATTAGAGCGCTGGGCAATTCTTTGACGACGTCCGCGTTGGCAGACCATACTATATCAACAACAGAGCCCATAGACCCATTGATGAGGCCATGTTTCACCCATATGTTTTGGGTTAGCTGAATTCTGGCGCCCACTTTAAGGCAAAGAAAAACCGTCTCTTGAAGACTCGTCGAAGGTGGCATTTTGCTTCTCGAGACATAGTATGCTTAAGTTGGTATGGCTAGCAATCGCTACTTTCATCAAGTCTCAGAGTTAAACTCGTCGACGAGATTGTCGATACGTACGATCCTGGACCGGCGAAGAAGGTTCTTCAGCTTGAGAATGGTCAATATCCTTGGCAAGTTGGAATTGGCAGATACGTTTTATTTTGTGCGCGTTAGTATCGTAGCAATCCCCAGCTGTCGCATAATCTGGCTCGAAACGCCGTATTTGCAAAGGACTCGTATGTAGACTGTAGTCTTTTTGACCCTCGGTGACAGCAACAGGAGATCCTCATACAAGAGAAAACCATGACTAGGTAACATCACTTTCACGCGCCTCTCACTCAATTGAAGATTCGAACAATACCTGTCGTTATATCGAAAGAAGGGGCTAAGAACTTCAGCCAGAAATAGCTTGGCTTCCCGATAGGGTATAACCATCCAGCAGCGATATTCTGAAATCCGAAATGACAAATTTATTATCAATTATCACGTGTCACTTTTTTCTTTGTGACGGCACCTCATTCGCAACCTGAAAGTTCTCGAAAAGGGCCATGAAGATGCTGATCAACATATCAGCCGTACAGTGTACTTGAGGTAAAAAAAAAAATGAAGGCACTACTATACAGCAGTATATATAACCAGTTGTCCCGTTAGCCCAGCGCTCACGAATCGGGGCTACCCTGAATCTATGTAAAAGCACTATACTGTTAGATATGATCAAGGCCGTATAAAGATTCCAGCTGTGAGACACAGTTAACGAAAGACAGTAATCTGTAGGGGTATCAAAGGTGAAATAAAGCACCGCGGAGGCAAGGCGCCAGAAACCTGTCGTTGTAATGTCCTCTCCACTCGATTTACCCGTCTATCGTTGATCCGTACTGACTATTTCTATCGTCATAGTGCATTAGTTGGTTTATTAGAACGAACAACTATGTATGTACATACGTTACATATCGTGTCATTCTACTGATCCCACCACGTTGGTATGTACCTATTTTGCCCAACTAGCAAGGCTCTACGGTCAGGTTTCTTAATTAACAGTCTATATTATTCAGCGGAAATCGAGTAGGCGGGGTATCGAAATATCGGTTTCGACTCTTCTTCTTCTCCTTCCTCGACTTTGATATTTTCAATTGAAGGACTGCGGTGACGTTTCCGTTGCTGCTGACTCGGAGGATGAGCAACGTGCCCTTGAGCAATCTCTGATCTGCAGTTATCAGTCTCAATAGGGAGATTTATGTTCCTGCGAAGACAGTCAGTTATGCTTAGCCACAAACAATAGAAAGACACCTATACTGCTGTTGTAGAGGATGAGTGGCGTATCCTTGGACCGTCTGCAATCTTTGGCTATCATCCTCACTAGGGATGGTTGTGTTTCTTCGATGACAGTGAGCCATGTTAGGCAACAAAGAGGGGAAAGACAACCATACTGCTGTTGTGGAGGATAGGCAACGTCGCCTTGAGCCATCGACAATATTCGTCTAGGGACTCGGACGGTTATGCCCCTATGAGAAAAGTGAGCCATGTTTGGTCACAAAGAGGGGAAAGGCAACCATACGGCCGTCGCGGAGGATGGGCAACGTGCCCTTGAACCGTCATGTTCTTCCAGCCATCACTGGGAATAAAGACAGGTCTGGTCCTGCAAGGACAGTGAGCGATGCTTGGCCACAAGGATGGGAAGACAGCCATACTGCTGTCGTGGAGGATGAGTGACGTGGCCTTGAGCCGTCGGCAATATTTGTCGATCGCCCTCACCAGGAACTCGGACCGTACGCATTATGTTCCTATGAGAAAAGTGAGCCATGTTCAGTCACAAAGAGGGCAGAAACAACCATACTGTCGTGGAGGATGGGGGACGTGGCCTTGAACCGTCATGTTCCTCCAGCCATCAGTGGAAACAAGGGTGACAGGTCTGTTCCTACAAGGACAATGAGCCATGCTTGGTCACAAGGAGAGTGAAGACAGCTTTACTGCGGCCGTGGAGGATGAGCAACGTGGCCTTGAACCGTCGGGTTCCTCCATGCAGCTGCAGTTCTGTTCCTGCCAGGACAGTCAGCCATGCTTGGACAAAGAGGGGAAAGACGACCATACTGTTGCTGTTCGCGTGGAGTAACCGGAGGATGGGCAACCTGGCCATGAACCGTCTGATGCCTCCAACGAGCCATGTCACATGCATATGCGTACTATAGTACTAGCTATGAACTGTACATATGTCCTTGGTCGATGGTATAGTCGTCAAGCTTGCTTACTAACGCACGGGTGGGTCGGTGAAACTAGACTAGTCGATGGTAAGCCGGTAACGGTACCCGGTACCGTCAAGGTTACCGAGAGCCCGGTACCCGGTAGAACCCGGTAACAATATGTTATATAGATTTAATAATGAGCCAATCTAGCATGCTCTCGTCTCCTCGGGTGGAATCCACGTCGGATAATAATGAGCCAGTAAACAAGCAAATAATAAGTCGGAGGAAAGGCCACCATTTTCGGTGGCACTTTCGTGGCCTTTCCTCCCACGTGACACATCGCCGCTTTTCCAACATTTGTGCTAAAATACTTGTTCGGAGCTCTGGGCAGAATACATTAGGGGCATGTAGTTATATATCATAGCTTCGATTTCCTTTTCCTTTTTTTTTATTTTTTATTTTTTATTCTATTAACTACTAATTAGAAAGTAAGGCAAAATTGAATGAGTCATGGGGCCATGAAGAGGGGCGCTTAGAGCACGATTTTAGACTCCATCAACCTCTCACCCTTCGCTCACCCTTCACTCAGATTTGGCGTCATTTTCGCGAGATGGCGTTGACTCCAACATGGGGGCTTCGAGCACTCTTCAAAACAGTGATTTCGGCGACTTTGTGGACCCTGAACACGAGTGTGAGGTCGAAGATTATACTGAACCGCCTCAACGGTACACTGCGGGCTTATTCTATCCTATCTGCATCGGGGATGTGCTCCTTCACACATACCGCATAGTGCATAAACTTGGCCATGGCGAATTCGCCACTGTCTGGCTGGCCCGTGACATCAAAAATGAGAAGGATGTGGCCCTCAAGATTATGATTCGCGGGAACGAAGATGAATACAACATGCAGCAGGAAATCATGCGTACCGTCCCAGTGCAGGACACTTCCAATTTTCTCACATATCTGACGACCTTTTCCCTTACTGCCTGCAACTGTTATCACCGGGTTCTAGTGTTTCCTGTATGGGGCCCGAGTCTCAGCCCCCCTTTATCGAAACAGCTGTCAATGGCTTCCCGCATGTCCGGTGCGAGGCAATTGCTAAAGGCCTACACAACGCTGGATTTGTGCACCATGGTGAGTTGACTCCGACTTGCTGTTCCCTTATCAGTGTGCATGCTAATTATTCTATAGATCTTGAGTATAGGTTGTGTAGATGCTAGCCTGAGGCTACAGAAATATCTATTTATGTTTATTTAGTAGGAATACAACAATGTCAACAGTACAGTCGTCTCTGCTTATAAGGATATTTTTTGAATTGCAGACAATATCTTAATCTCATGAATCCCCTGCCCAAGAAAAATCGCCATCAATATTAAAATTCTTTCCGAATGCGGAGGGAAAGTTGGCAAATTTTTGCGTTGTAGACGAATAATTCATGACTCCAGGCGACAGGGACCGTCCATAAAGCTGCTCGGTATAAGACACGGCCCTTGACGATTGGCAGATGAGGATGCGTCGACGGGAAGAGATGTATTGTAATGCTGGGGGAGAGGATATCCAGTGGTAGCGGGTTGATGAGGATGGTGGGAAGAAGCGGCGGCAGAATCCGAAGAGCTGGAAAATCGAAAAGCTACAAGTCAGCTTCAAATCAAATAGAAAATTCACAGAACCCCGAGCTTCAGAATCCTTTCATCTGGAGGTTTGTGGTCAGCTCCCGGCGTACCTCCATTTAATCCTTCCTGGCTTGAACTTCGAGTCTTAAACATGAATGAATGCTTCGTCGATGGTTGACGGGTTCGCTTTCATCGTGCGTAGGGCCTGGAACAGCTGACGTTAGAGTTTCTCGGTGCGAAGTATCAAATGGCTCGGTTGGAATATCATCTTCACTAGGAAGCACATGTGACATGATCTAGATCTTCGTATTCATCATCTTCTACTTGAGAATCAATTTCCTGTGTGTCCTCGAGGTGGCTGAGAACTTCGACATCTGCGTCCGTATCATCTTGCTCATCATGTTCAAAATCAGCGCGTGCTCTCTTAGTAGGAGGCGTTGGTTCACCTACATATGGATCGACGCGCGAGGAATATCACTACGGCGTAGCTTGACGCGCTCTCGAGCGGCTGAGTGACGAGAGACTGCCTGAGTTGTAAATTTAGGCCGCACCATTGCGTTGAGATCCTATCTCCCTTGAAGCTGTCGTAATCTCTAGCCTGTTAATCTTTTGAGGACAAGAACTAGGAGAAATGAGAATTGAAAAGTAAGCAATGAAGACGAGAGTTAGATGTGTGGTAGAATATGGTCACGGGACTTTAATGTTGTGTAGCAACAGAAAATTCCTTACTGAGATAAAAAATCACGACCTAACACCCCAGCTGCCATGCCGATCTGCTTAACCTTTTGCTTGGCCAGTCTCCTATCACCGTGACATTCACAGCTCTTTCTGTTGATAGTAATGCCTCATAAGCGACGCGTGGCGGTCTCTGGCAGACAAGCAAGCTCAATGGCTGTTCTACGCAGACTCCAGCTAGAGAACAAAGCACTGATGCTAGTACATAGCAATGCTGCTAGTCCCAACATTGGCAGTGTATGCGTTAGAACCCTTTTGCAAAGGTGCTTCCATGATGCATAGGTAACCCTTCTACACAGATATTGTCTCCTCAAACAGCTAGTAGCAGCGGTCATGGCCATCGACAGAACGGCAGTCGACTGAGTATTAACACACCAATTTGCCCAGGCCAAGACACTCCTGACCTTACTGCTCCTGATCACCCGTGGAATCACCTCTACACACCAGAGAAGCGCTCAGAGATGCGTAATGCATTATCTGAAGGCATTCGGATTGCTCGGTAACACGGAAGCAGGTATTTGAAGCTGAAGAGTTCGAGGAACCAACTGCTCCAGATATGTATAAGCAGTGGTTAAATGAGATTGACCGAATTATCCGCTTCAATGTTTTTCTTACTCATAGCAACATAAATGCTCACCAACTTATCGATACAATCACAAACAGCGAGCTTAGGCATGATACCAATCAGTTTCTCCGGCTTCGCCAGAAAGTGTTAGAGAATACGCGAACATTCAAAAATAAATCAATTGACCTGACGGAGGACCACATTGGCAAGCTTCTTAAGGACAACCCTTGGCTCAAAGATTGACAGATAACAGCTTTAAAAACTACCTCAGCCAACATTTAAATGCTCAGAACTGGGCATCGGTCTTCAGTTATATGAAAGACTACATCGATTTCGAGAACGGCTCAGAGCTTGCAAAGTAGTTCATGAAGAATATATATGCCAATTTCGGTGCTGAGTGTCGGACTCTGATAAATGCTGGTGGTAGAAAGGATGGGACGCCATAGCTTTAACGTGACGAATTCGACAACATCGACGTGACGGAGTTTGCAAAGTTGTCCAGTCGCGTGCACGCAAGCGGGACTTTACCGCCGTGAATAATCGATTTACTGTCATTGGAGGCAGTGTAAGGTTCATCGCTGAGAATGTGCGCTCGGACGGGACCGAATTCGCAGGAGTTTCGAATAGTCGCATCGCAAGCTTTTATAACAATTTAGCATTCACAAAAGACAGCTGCCAGAATAGTAGCGGTGGTGTGCCATCCTTAAAGTCTCTCCAAGCCGTCGATGATGCTGCGAAGTGTCCTCTTTGGGCTCTGAAGTTGAGGAAATCGGCTTGGACTTGTTGATAATCTTTGTCGGATGTTCTCGCAAGGCAGCCAAAGCCTGGTCCTGCAATTTCGCAGTCATTTCGTAAAGCCTGAGGTAATGTGGATTGGCGAGGACATGCAGGTTCGTAATCTGCTAGGTATCCATCCGCTTCTGCGCAATCGCAAGAAGCTGGGTCCGGACTTCCACCTCTCGTTGCTTGCCAAAGTGAGCCATAACCCTCAGCCACCAAGGCCCATATGTGACGAACTGCCTTCCGATTCTATCTGAAATTCGTGAACTGGCTTTAGTAGTCTTATTAAGTCATCTAGTTCACTCCAGAAGCTCGAACTCTGCAATGTATCCCTGATCTGGGGTGTGCAGCCTGTACGGTGATCTTCTGAAAAATCACGCAAGGCATCTTTTGACCTCATAACAGAAAATAGCATGTTATACTGGGTTCCCCATCGTGTTTCGCCAGCTACGACGAAAGATTTGAAATGGCCGTAAAGCCGCTTCTGGTGTTCGCGCAGAAAGGCAAGTAAGTTGCTTCTTGGCATTCGAAAAGAATGCGACGACATTCTGTGCCCTTTTGAACGTAGTACTAAGCCATGGGCCCGCTAAGGTTTTTGATGTTAAGACATCCTTAATGAGTAGTTGTATTCCATGGGAATCACATGGAATAAAGAACGTATGGCTGTACTGGGGCTTGTGTTTTAATTTGGCCCAAAGAGATCTCATAGTCTTGCAAGTGTCTGTCGCGAGGCTATTGATAGTGATGTTGTCAAAGTTTAGGGACGACTATCGTATCGATAAATTCCGCAAGCCAATTGGAGTCAATGTCGTCCGCAAGGTCTCATGAAAGAAAACTCCCGAGGTGGTGTGAATGCTAACATTTATCACTCTGTTACTGGAAATCGTAAGCGGATTCATCGATGATGAGATCCACCCTGGGCGATTTCTCAATAATACCATCAATGTTAGACTTCATGGCCTCGAAGTTATTATTTAATAACGGGCCACTAAGCTGGTAAGGTGAAGGATTTCGATAAGCAGGTTGGAGCGCAGTCAGGAAGCCTCTCACGTGCTCAGGTGCTTCCCAAACAGTGAAAGGCAAGCCCTGGGTATAGGTAGCCATGGCACATCTATTATCCAGCTCGATTTGTTGCTGAATAGTCATAGTCGCCACATTGAGCTGTTGTTGAATCAGTGGCTTTGCGACTCCTGACTGCTGCTTCACTGCTCTTTCATGCTTATTAGTACTAGTATTGGCAGGTGCGGGCCGTGTGGTAATTAGAGAGCCTGCGATTGATGGCTGTGTGACTCCTTTTGTACAATGTTCAAGATATTTTTTGCATTTTTCTAGATGGTGACCGTGCTGGTGGTGGTTTATATGCTGCGACATCTCATGGTCGCAGTGCTTGCATCGAACCCGTTTGCCCTGCATACAAGTGAGTATATAAAATGCGGAATAATATATATTATTAAGTACTCTGTACCTTATGCACACGTTGACCAGGCTGATAATCAACCTAGCAAAAGTTTTGATGAGCTTCTACGACTATAACTGGAGACATCTTGAAGTAAAATATGACAATAATAACACTTTGTAAAATTCGAGCCTGAAAATAGGACCCTGTGACATGCAAATACTGGCTTTTATATAAATCAAATAGCGGGGTATGAATCTACTCCT
>NPHW01003246.1:0-10942 GCA_002240705.1 Elaphomyces granulatus
ATTGCTGCTGAGGCGGTACTTGTTGATCTAGTAGAAAAGAAGAGCCAGGAGTATAAGCCAAACAAGAGTCGGAAGGTTACGCGCTGGTCGGGCTGCGAATATGGCATAATCCATTACCTTAGCGGAACATCCTGTAAGGCCTCAAGTTCTGCCATAAACAGTCCTTTCAGATCATCCTCAAATACATCAAAAGAGTGTGTATAATAAATAACAGTCTACCCGACGCCCAGACATACCAAGGTATTTACTATTTAGGCATCATTTTGAATCCGATCCAATAACACGATCGAGACAGAAACCCATATCTCTGATATCTTGCAACATGCAAGCGTTCCCTTGGAAATACTTCTCATCATAGTGTATTCGGGTTCATCGAGAAGGCCGATCTGCAATCTCTCCGGCTGGTCTCATGGATGTTCAATGTCATAGCCAGTCAGTGCGTCCGCTCATTCCGAGGACCTCGAGGTTGCTTCGGTTGATTTCCGAACATTCGATGTTTCGTCATTATATATGTTCAAGAACTCATTTATTTTGAGGTTCATTTTCGCATGAACGAAGACCCCTTCAAAACTTTACCGGAACAGCAAAAGATCCAACTTTGCAACCGGATCTCGATGCACATGTATCCATCATCGCTGCTGCATTGGCAAGAATGCCCAAGCGCCGGGGACTTGTTCTCAAGAATCACGGGCTGGATGATCCAAATTACACATACTCTCATGAAGACATAGCACTTTGTGGCCCCCGAACCTCACGACATTTCAACCGATATGCCATTCCAGTTAAGTGTCATTTCGGCCAGCCAAGAAATTATGACAACGGCTTCAAGATTATGCGTAACGCACTTGCAATCTCGGATCTGCGTCTTCAATCATTCTGTGTCGATTATATTGAACATAGTAATCCCGATTCCGGATATCTGCCGTGGTACGTGTCTCGATGGTCTTCACCTTGCTACATACATTCTCAAAAATGTTAGCCCGCGACTTGGAATATACCTGCAGCGCTTTTCGACATCTTCACAAGATTTCTCTCAGTCTCGACTGGTACACCACCATGTACTCTCGTCCCCTCGAACACAAGATATACTCTGATGCCGAACACAACTATCTTGTTGCGGCCCAACAACTTGGAGGAACTAAAGTTGAATTTTGCTGTGCTGGGTGACCACATTCTTAATTGGTCGCGATCGTCGTCATTAATCCGCGTTTTGAGAACTTGTACATGGCCGCGTTTGTAGTCCCTATATCTTTCTTATCATCGTATAGATGGTAAGGAACTTGCGGATTTTGTGTACCGTCATCGCAAAACACTCAAGTCTCCGCATCTTTGGCGGATATACCTCCAAGGTGGCTCGTGGACATGGGCAGAGAGTATCCAACCATAGATATCATCCTCTTTTGAACGGATTGAATTCACGCCATCTTGAGATATCAGGGTGATAGTCGCTGGCCTTGGATAGAGTCGGAGGGCTGCCTGAAGAGTTATATCTTAATGGGGCACGAAAGGGACTGCTGCCACGTATCCAGCTGCAAGAGAACCAACAGAAAGGAAGTGGCTACGATGGGAGCGACTAGCTATTAATAATAGGCGCTGGCGTAATAAGGATTGGGTTGGGCAGATTGTTATTATTGCTCTCTTCGTTCCTTGGCTCAGAGTGCCTTTATCTATGATAGCTTTTAAACCCCTTTTCTCAGTAAGTTAACGACTCATCAGACGGTCGATTTTACCCAATCTTGACTCTTGAGCATCTTAGCTTATGCATGACCTAGTGACAACGTGCAATTTACCTCATATATTATTATTATTATTAATCATACACCGTGGGCCGAGTGCCCGAGCCCTGTGGCTATGTGGTCCTTCTGCTCCTTTCTATCGATCGACGATCATACAGAAAACCGTGCCTTGCGGCCGGATGAAAAACTGTGTGCTCCAATTCGTGTGCCGCCTAGCGGCCTCCTGACTGACAGCCTGTGCTTGCTGGTCCGGGTTCTACTCCCTGTAGTAGCAAGGAGGCCTGGGGAGGAAGGAAGGAGGAAGGAAGGAGGGAGGGAGGAGGGAAGAAGAGCTCAGGAGAGGGAAGAAGGAATTGAGGGAGGAGGGAGAAGGAAGAGGGCAGACGGGCTTGTCGGTGTCCCATTTCTTCTGGCCGGTGGTGCTACTACCAGCTCCTCACTGTCTGCGATTTGTAAGTATCCTCCTACATAGCTACATAGCCGCTCCGCATGAACCATCGAGTGAGGTAGGCTGCCGGTAGGGTCCCTCACTGCCGAATTTACCTCATATAAGATATCTGATCAACACACAACCCAGATATGTATCCAAAATCCGCTCTTTAAATTTCTGCGTTTTTATTAGGGGTCCTGCTGCTGGCCTCCCCTTATCTGTTGCTACAGACGCCCCCCATTTTTTATTGCTACGCCCCCGCAGTAGGATTTCGGTAAGTTTGCGCAACACACGAAAGCAAAGGGAAACCTTTTATTTTTTTTAGATGGATGGAAAGAAGAGGATTCCTATTGTAATCTTCCTCGATTGCACCCAGGTTGCATCTGGAAAAAAGCATAGAAATGTGGCTGTTGGCAGACTGGTGATCGAGCTCTTCGCAGACACTGCACCCCAGAAATCCTTCGGCGAGTTCAATTGATGCAAAAGATATGTAGGTCTATTGTATGTAGACAAAGCTGCTCCATTTTGCCTTCTCTATACTAGTAATACTTCTTCCTACTAGTAATGTCCGCCGAATCGTGCTGCATTTGGAATGCTTGGACCTCTCCATCAAGGATATTGAAGTCTCCAACTACTACATATATACTATATGTGGCTGAAGTTGTTGTCTCATGAATGCCTCCAAAGTTCGTTCCAATCGCTCGCTCTATGTTGATTGACCTCACTTTTATTTGCAAGACTGTTGTGCATATCATAGATCCGGCGGTATTCCAGTATCATAGCTCTAATAAGCTATTCTCTCATTTACAATCCCTTACTTGGTACACGTATTAACTAAGGAAAATCCCTCTAAAATCCGTGATTGGTCACATCAAAAATTTTATAGGTAAAGACCCATAAAAAAATCCGGGCGTCTATTGTTATCCCTCGATCGTAATCCCTTGATATATAGGAGTAGAAATATACGACTGACGGACTTATTATCCCAATATCACAGCCTTGCCCTGTTGAGCCAAATCGCGTACCCCATGTCAAGGGAGGTCGTCATTAACACGGCCATGATCATTGTCGTGGAGGTCTAATTGCAAGTTGCCTCAACTGTCTGATTCTTTTCCCAGAAGACCTCAGGATCCGTCTTTCTCCCCTCCTCCGCCGCCTCAATGTCGTCGCATGATATCCAGTCATGAAGGGCCGCCTCCTCTAGCTGTTACCTGTTGACATTATTACTTACACAGTACACCTAGGAAATAATAAAACACAACTTGTGTATCTCTAGTTATTCTATGTTTACCACGATAATGGATATATTTGCCACTGCAGGCGAACAAAGGGGAATTTCTTTATTCTATTATTATTATAATTTACCTATATATGAAGAAAGCTAGCCATGTTACTAGGTATGTATGGGTTATTCATGCTCTCATATTCAAATGGGAAGCCGAACAATATACATATGACCTTAACAGACTGTTGATTCATCATTATTTTAGTGAAGGCATAGATAAAATTAGATGTTCGATACCGTTAAAAAGGTATAATTAATCTTCATTTACAAGAACGGCCCGAAGAGCCTAATAAAACTTGATGAGGTAGAAGTACATGCTTTCTGGCCCCAAAAGAAAAAAAAATACATCATCAAAACATCCATAACGCCAGCCTTCCTTTAGGCGAATTTTCTCCGCCAAGAGTGAGGCATACACAACTGATGATATGCTCAGTCCACCAAAATTCAGGCCACAAGCATTCAGCATAATCCATCTATCCTCTTCCTCTGGTCCGGTATCTACCACGTATAAATCCGCCCCGTCCTCGTTCTCTCCGCCACTCCCGCTCTCGCTCTTCTTCCTTTTCCTGCTCCTCCCTAATCATGGCTCGTTCCCGCTCGATATCCTCTTCGGTCTTTTCGACCCGAATGGTGGGCTTCGGCAAGTTCTCGGTCCATCGCGGATGGGTATTCTTACAGGTCTTGCCATCCGGACAGAAACCGGCCAGGTAGAAAGGACAGATCGTTTGACGGACATGTCGTTTCGCACAGAAGGGACCTAACTGGCAAAACCCTCGCTCATAGTGCTCACACGACGGTCGCACTACCTCACGAACATGATGGTACAAACAGTCATCGCCGTTCGGGCAGTATCCGGTGCGGGAAAAGGACTGGCACTCAGGCATGCGCCGCAGGTTATATTCGTGGAGATATTCACACTTGAACCCTTTCTTGCATAGCCCCTTCAGGAAGTGCTTGCAGACAAGGGAGCCGTGCGTCACTGACGGGGCAAGGCCAGAAGCCGTGGTCGTCGAAGTGGTGACTTTGGTGGGTGTCGGGTGTCTATCAGGACAGGTAGGACCGAGCGGGCAATGTCCCTCGTGATACGCCTTGCAGACAGGCACATCGGTTGCGAGGCCAAAGCCAAAGGTCTTTCGAAGGTAGGGTGTGAAGGAAAAATCATAGGAGGGGGCGCGAGAGGGGCCGGCAGACAGAGTTCGTTCCGCGGCGCGGTGTACGTCCGCCGCCATAATTGATTTGGTGTTTTGCTATATCAACTCGACAAATGAACAATGAAATAAACCCCAGCCCCCGATAAGCAGAAATTATCTTCGGTATCCCAGAACTGCCAGGCGTGTTGGCTGGCTGTTCAGTCGGTCAGGGATGATTTGCAGTTGCAAACCAAGGCCGGTTTGTGGAAGGAGCTGCATTGACTTTAGCCAGTTATAGTATGTAGTATGTAGCATGGACAACTTGTCAAGATCAATCCTCGAATCCTCCTGTATTATGTAGGTACGTAGAAGACTTGGCTGACAGTTGTCCGGGGTTATTTAGTGCTTTCTGCAGGGCCAAAAACAAATCACAACGGGTGAGAAGTGGAGAACTTAAATGATTGGTGTTTGTTATCTCCTTCTCCTTTTCTCTCTTTCTATTTTCCCTTTCTGGAAGGGAGAGAGAAGCAGATGAGGCCAAGAGAAGCGGAGAGGTGAAATATGTGAAGGGGATGCAGTGAGGTCAGATTGAAAACCCGTCGGGGTTAATAGTCCGTTCCGCGTTGCGTAAAGCTATAGAGTAACTGTATACTTATGATAGGTAGTTAGCTTTTGTCTCAGGAGGTAAAGTTAGCTGTCGTTTGACTCGTTTCCTCAATTCACTCCAGTTGCAGTAGAGAAATTCTGGAGAAGAGGATCACTTCATAATATTAAGAATTGCAAGACCCTTTGAGAAGGTCAATTTACATTGTATCCGTGCAAATACATGGATATTCTAGTATTTTCCAGTTGTATCTATAAATGGATTAATAATAATTTCTTATAAGACACCGAGGTCCAATGAGATCGATTCTTGAATATACATAAGAACACGTGATGAATACAACTAATTATTTATATGTTGCCTCAGGTACTCAGACCCGCGTAACATGGAGTATAATTTATTAATAATAATAAATAATAAAGTGCCTGGTCTTCCAAATTAATTGCCTCATCAGTGGTTATACTACTGTCTTAAGCTTGTCAATTGGCGAAAAGGACAATTGTGCAACCAAGGTCGGTCTCTTCACAGGCATTTTACACATATTCATTATACTGAGTACTTAATATTGTTTATGCATTATTAGTAGTCATAATTAATAAGTGCTATGATATATGATACATGGTTCTTTACCCCAGACGCGATACTTTCGGGCTTTTGATAGGAGGGGCTCATTGAGAAGGGTCCTACATACTATCATATTCAAAAGACCTTGACCAATAATGAGGTGGTTAGGTCATCGCTGTCTCGACGGTGCTCTTCGCGTCCAACCAAGGAGATGTCTATATAATTTGAGATTCCATTTATTATTGTCGTACCTTGGTTGTTACTGACAATTACAAATAGATCAATCAGACCGGCTGTTGGTCACATGCAAAGTGTGTTATTGTGCTTGAGGCCTTCAAGAGCCGCCCCAGAACCCGATTCGACCACCAGGATCGGCCACATCCGACGGCACGGTACATAGGTATTATTAGTTAAACCCCTAATAAGTAAGTATGTACATACATGGATTAAAACTTACGTGTTGCCTTTGCGGGGTGCATTTGACGGGTGTTTCTTTTGGGCCGCACCAGGAGTCCTCTAATAATAATGATATATGATACTAAAATATTTTTGTCATCTCTAAGTGCAACCATGCAGGTCTCGGAGAACGAGAAGGAGCTAGTGCCGCTCATATCAAACTGAGAATGTAGTCATGAGAGCTTGTCGATGGTCGTTCTTTCCCTGCCCCTTCTTCAAATTACAGTTTGATCTTTTCACCAACCTCCATCGTTCACCGTCGTCATCGTGGGAGCCGTGGGAGTCGTGGGATGATTCTTTTTCTACATACAAATACAAATCGTCACCGGCTTCAATTTGGGTTGTTGTTCGCTCCTTGCGACTATGGGACCTGTTTGAATCTCAATCCTCCGTGTTCGACTTGCCGCCGTTCTCCACTAAATAATTACCTCTCTCCTCTCCATCGCTGTCGACCATCTGTGCTGTGTAGGTAGAGAATGCATGGATAACAACAGGTATACGTACATAGTATGTTAATAATTCTTTATAGCAACTAACTAGTGACAGACACGAATAGAAGGACCAACAACATCTGCTTCTGACCATGCCTCCAATGTTAACCCTGTTAACCCCATGTCCCTGATGTTCTTCCATGTTCGTTTCCCCGCCTTGGTCCATCCCTTTCCCCATTTTTTTTCTTCACCCCCGTCCTACTGAGCCAAGGAGAAGGAAAAGCGCTTAACTCTTAGCGGTGCCACCGCACGCGTTTTGGGGCCTGTGCTCAGCCTAGGATTCGCCCGGTCGCCGTTGACAGACATGCATCTTTTTTTCTGGAGACATACTATCAGCATTAGCAAGGAGCAACAGCAGCAGCGTCATCCTATCGTCCTAATTCATCCTAATAATCCTGGTCTGACAGATCAGGGAGATTCCACATCAGGAAGATGCCAATAAAACTCTTTCCTCATCAGGAAGAATCAGGAAAGAAGAGTCAGAACATGACCTAAAACACCTGACAGTGAGACTGGAGCACTACTGGGGCAATCCTTCCCCTCCATCATGGAGTCTTTCACTCTTTTTCGCCTATAATCCTTCTTCTTCGTCCCCACCACTTCTCAAAGCGGGACCACCAAAAACGTCTATTGATTATCATCCACGAAAGTATTATCACCGGTGATGCGTATAGCCGAAGACCAAACCCCCATGCATCCCTATTTACCGACTGGTTGGATTGCACTAGAGCCTCCTCTCTGTATAGAAGTAAGGTTGCCAAATACTGCCTTCCAGCTGGAGCCTCGTGATGGGGCCTTGTTGGTCGACCCAAAGCAGGCCCATCGTGCCCCAGCCTCCAGGGCGTGATCTGCAGAGTTTTTCGAACAAGTTTGGGCCGAAGTCAAGGGGTTTGAGCGTCTTCCGCCGTTGAACTCCCCAGACGAATCGTCTCGTGCCATTCCGGAGACTGTGGACGTCGTATCCCGATCTGAACGTTCTAGCCAGCGGATCTAGCGGCCGAATCCTGATCATGCAATTATTATTATTGCTGCCCACTCACGATTTCAGATATGTTCGGAGTATGTATGGCTACTGTCGTAGGTTAAAGGAGTCAAAAAAAGACAACTGCACCACCTTGATGAAAGGAATCTCTCTAAAATTAATAATAACAACGGTCGACACAATCAGAATAATACCTTTTCTTAATTAATACATACATAGAATTACGCTAACAACGCAACTTTTTGCCCTATCAATTCAAAGGATTACATCGTTGCCTATTATTGCCTTTTTCTTTTTCTTTCTCTTCCTACTGGAACTATACTCGTAGCACCTGATTCCTCTATGTACTGCTGCAATGCGACTACTAGTCGTCTTATCCCTGACAGCTTCAGGAGTATTTCTGTCTGGTTGCGTCACAGGAGGTTACTTTTTACTTTTATTATGCTTTTATGTTTATGCTTTTATGCTTTCTCTAACAACCGGGCCCACACGTGATCTAGACTTCCCTAAATCTGCTCGTTTGCCGATGCGTCATGCTTCAAAAATCCATGCAAGTTTTTTGTTAACTCCTTAAATTGAAAGCAGAATCATAAAACGGGACAAGAAAAAGGCTGGGGAGAAGAACAACAACAAGGGACAGACACACACACACCCAAAGACATCTAGACAGACACACTGCCAGACACCCAAACACAGACGCAATAAAATCACAATTAATGATTGTGAACCTATATGTGATCGATAGACCGTTCGGCCCGTGTATATTACATTCATGACGTCTTTTCCCAGTTCTTCGCTATTGCTATCCCCACGGGCCCAATCATCAACACATTCGGAAACCTCGTATAACGTTCCATTATATTTCAATGCTGCCTATTACCCAAATTGGAGAATATACAAGAAGCAGCCGCCGTCCTCTCTACGGCTGGGGTTTACCTCTCACGTCTTCTATGCTTTTGCTTGGTACTAGTAACACCACCCTCCGCTACAGTTTCTCGTTTCTATTCTGTATTCCCTTACATACTTGACTTTGCTCGTTCTTATTGTCTTTCTCAGTCTTCTCTTCGTTTGGTTTATACATCTTTTTTAATATTGTTGCCTTTCTGCTTTCCCCGTTTCGTCGTAATCAGAGTTGTTAACTTATCAATTCTCTTATAGGGTGAAGGAGAGCGGTGCAATCTATGTTTCACTCCCCGTCATTCTATATGCTGTCCCGCGAATTTGGCTAACATGGTTGAGTAGTTAAGTGACGAATGGGCAGATTCGCATATTCCTGTTGACGGCACAGAAGGCTGTCTCAGGGCATTCACACAGCTGAAGCAACAGTACTCGGAATTAAAAGTCATTCTCTCAGTTGGTGGAGGCGGTAAAGGGAGCGAGAATTTCGCAAAAGTAGCCAGAAACCCAGCAGCAGTAGATGTCTTTGTTAAATCTGCCATGGATCTGGTGAATCAATTCAAGCTAGATGGAATTGACAGTATGGTGCCATCCCTAGTTTTAATTCCGTTACTTGCTGGTCGAATGATCGTCATGTTAATGCAATCTGGCTGTCAGTTGACTGGGAACATCCGGCGGACATGCAACAAGGACAAGACTACTTGTACCTTCTCTCCAAGCTTCGAGAAGCTTTGCCGTCCCCACGATACACTCTGACCACAGCTCTACCAGCGGGCGAGTGGGCTTTGAAAAACATCAATCTTTCCGCTGCCCAGGTGTATCTGGACCTGATCAATGTGATGGCTTATGATTTCTCGGGACCCTGGGTAAATCTCACCGGTCATCAGGCACAGCTCTACACTCCTTCGAGTCCACACAACGAAGCAGCCCGCATCTCATGTCAATCGGCCGCTCATTACATGCTCTCACAAGGAGTAGATCCAAAGAAAATACTACTCGGGATACCAGCCTATGGCCGGTCCTTTTTGGGTTGTAACGACATCAATCAACCATGTTCCGGTCGAGGAGGTGAAGATGGGACGTTCGACTACTGCGACCTACCCCGACCCGGAGCAAAGGAATATCATGATGACGCAATTGGGGCGGCCTATTGTTGTGGGGGCGACGGTGGCTTCGTCACTTACGACACTCCGAGAACAGTACAGCAAAAGGCCAGATTTGTGACGAAGATGGGTCTAGGGGGATTGTTCTACTGGCACATTACAGGTGACAAGCGAGGAAGTAAAAGTCTAGTTGAGACTGGGTTCAAAGCACTGCACGATATGTGAGGCGAAAACTAAAAAGAAATCTCCCCTCCAGCGCCTTTCCCTACCTAATACAAGGTGTCTTCCAAAGGCAAAAAGAAAGAAAAAGGTATAATAAACCAAAATATGGGGGCGACAAAGGGAGAACAAAAAGGTTCAAAATAGGCGGACATATTATTATTGACCGGGGGGTTTTGAAGTTCAGGGGTCGCAAAAAAAGGATGTTCCCAAAATTTCGGTGGGCGGCGGTGTATGCACAGCATTTCTAGCGAGGTGAAAATGGGGGGAAATGTCAATATTATTAATTACTCGCTATCATAAGATAATAATACGGCAATTGCATTTTACCTACACCTTTTAACATTTGAAAGTTATTATAAGAACCTTGCCTATCATGAGTACATCGCCGAGGTAGCCTTGCTACATAGGTATAGTTATAGCCTATGCTTGCCTTTTAATTTATTCTTAGAATAAACCTCCTAACTCAATATGGTTGGGTTGGCGAATGCAGGCTTAGCGTTTTAAATGTCATGTAGTATGATAGCCTACATACATTTTGCTTACCTCGGCCTCAGGCTGCTTTTGCATCGCCCTTCTTAGCGCCGTATTCTCGCTAGCGTCTCGTACATAAGCGCCCGGATAAATTTTAGTTCAGTTGGCCCGGCGCCTTGCCCCTTTCGAGCTGGCCCGCTTCCCGCTTCAACATTTTGCAGCGGAATGTAAAAGAAAACTAAAATTAGGAAAGGCTCGGGTCATTTTAAAGTTTCTCATCTCCGTTCAACTCCCAGGTTTTCAGAAAACCTTGAAGTTTTTGGTCTAGCGCTCCATACCCTGGGTGTCATAAAATAAGGTCACCCTTCGGTTATCCCTCGCCCACAAGCTCCTCCGGAGTTCAGCGGATGCTGCTTAGAGGAGCTGTGGCCATGGTCCCTGGACCAGCAGCAGTGTGCGGATCTACTGAAACAGATCACAGGCTGTATAACTATCCCCTTGGGCCTGACGCTAGTGCTACCGCCTTGTGACATTCTGCCATGGGTGCAGTGCTAGATGGCTACGGGCTTGC
>NPHW01003252.1:0-16201 GCA_002240705.1 Elaphomyces granulatus
CTTGATAGCAAGTCTGGAGCCTATATGTGATGGAATCGATCTTTACTATGTAGTCCAATCATAACATACTTGCAAGACGATTCTTTCTAAAAGATGATCAGTGCATGATGAGGTGGTGCGTGAAACCACAAGATAGATTTGGGATATGTTCTACTATCATGTAAAACCCGGCTTGAAATTAAAGATCTGTGGCCTGTCAAGTGTTTCTTATTAGTATTCTAACATGTTTGTCATCAGCACCAACCGGGTCACTTTTTACTTTTCGTCTCTCTCAGTCATCAAGGGAAGCTTTATTAGCTACTGTAGATAGAGCACGTACTTATTATTACGAACCTAAAGGTTCAGGGCGTCACATAAGGCAGCGCTCTGGTACATATGTATCATATTGGATTGTATATGAACTGATATAAGCCAATTGAAAGAAAGGTTGAGAGCGAGAAAGCTATATGCTACATACTCTTGCGATCCGATCATCAAAACTCCCCTCACGACAGCAAGACAGCAAGATTCTGGGGATGGTCGTGTAAAGCCAGAAAAGTGAATCCAAAAGAGAAGGAGATGTATCATGTGAATCCAGAAGAGGAGAGGCGAAGGCCAAGTACCGGAGGTGAGACTATGACTTCCAATACTGCCAGCCCCTCGACCAAAAGGACGTGGATCATACGAAAGAAGGAAACAATTCAACTCCAGAATAATCGGCAGCCTTCCCTTCCTATGGGAACTTGAAGGCGACCGAGACTAGATTGCTCACGTACTACTATGCGAAATCGAAGAGTGACAAGCCACCACTTTTAATAATTAGAAGTAATCATGCCAACTACGATACTGTAGCGGAGCTGCGGCAACCTCGTCCCTCGTTATTAGTCTCACGACTCAGCTGAGATCAATGGGAAAGTGTAGATTGATGAAAGGACCATCCAAGGGCTGGACCCTGGTACATACCGCATGGCGAGTCGAGGTTTTATAATAATGTAGACAACAAAAAGTTTGGCGAAGTTTGGACTAGAACTCTAAAAAACAGTCCATAGAGTGATTGCACATTTATTATTATGTAGCATCCAAAAAACCCAGGGCTAGGCTGAACTCCACATGATGATTGAAATGCATACGATATTCGTGTCAGACCTTATGATTGGTATAGGTGGCACTGAGATGGTGATATGTAGCCTTGGTCCCTGGACCCTGATAAATTCCGAGGCTTTCCATTTGGTGGTTTCTGTCATGCCCGTTGCCTTTTAACGTCTTTAAGCAGCCGAGGATGCAACAGGCTAATGTATGTGATAACCTAATAAAACAATCTTACGCATTAACGTACTGAACTGGCACATCCAAATTGGGTAATTATCAGCACGAGGTACCCGAGCCCTACATATCTCACATACATATACACAATAATAAAAATGAGAAGCCGTCCTGTTGGCTCGTCCTTTCGGAGAGAGATATCTGTCCCCGTGTCATTTATCGGCCCTTCTAGATGCTGGCATCTCCAAATCCTTTTAATAAATACTAAAACAAGAATTGATATACTATGTAGGGCAAAATCACAGAAGAAAAGGAAAAAAAGAAAAACCGCGAGTAAGACACGAGAAGGCAATTATTAATATATTCATAAAATAAACTAGGGGACACCAAACAATTGCAATTGCAGTCGCAGTTGCGCTTGATGCTCAATGGGGCTTGCTCGACACATTTCCCATACGATTCATCAGAGCTAAAAGGGCCCCGGACCTGTCCTGACTCCAAACCTGCCCACTTCTTTTTTTTCATACTCTATCACCTACAATACATACCCCAAGCTCGTGTGACTTGAGTCTTGTTCCACGTGATTAGAAAGCAAGCAGCCTGTACTCTGATTGCAGATATATATAACCGAAAAATTACCGAACCAGAACCACACTCGACGACGAGAAGATGCCTCGTTTTATATGTCCATATGCAAAACACAATCCATCCAAATATAATGCCGCCAACAGGTATAAAGCTTTCATGGACCCTGGATTCCCAACTGTCTCTAGACTCAAGTAAGTCCACTCATACTGGCCCTGTTCTGTTCTTTGCCAAGCAATAGTGTACAAATACCTATCAAGGACACACGTAAAAAAACGTCATTACGACGAAGAGCAGATACCAACCGACGTCCGCTACGAGTTGGAGCAGCAGCGGAGAAAACAGCGTGACGAGGAGAAATGGGAATTCTTGTACAAGATCTTGTTTCCGGGGGAAATGCCCCCTAGTCCATGTATGCATATAATCTTCATCCAAGCGTTACCTCCTCCATATGTACCTTCTTCTGATGGTATCGGTACTGTCATAGTCGTCACCGACTCGAGTTTGGCTTCAGATGCCTCGCAGCTGTCCAGTACACATCTCTCTGCGGCATTAGAGGATTCCATACCAGCAGAACGTGACGGGCAACTAGGGAACATGCAGAAACGACTGTGCAGGGTGTTCAAGAGACAAGTTCAACACTCTGATAGTAGGGGGTTTGGGTTGAATGGCATCATGATCTCGCCGTATACGGATGAGCCTGAATTAGACCAAGTCAGCAAGGACATTCTCAATTCATGGTCATCCCCAACTAACATTCTCATCCCGGCCCATCAATGTTCATAGATTTGTAGGACATTTCATCATAAATAGATGGTTGATGTCGGATGAAATGGATGCGTTGGTTTTTTTTGTGGTGCTAACTTTGGCCTGTTCCTTAGTTAACACCCCAGATGCTTTTTTTTCAATTTTGGCTTCAAGTGCAGAGACTTTTTTTTCCCTTTCATTTTCAAATTTAGAGTGGTACATACATTATGTAGTAAATCGTCACACCTATCCTCGCTAATACCTTTACCTTCTTATCTCAGCAAGCTCAGACNNTCAGACTATAGATGGTCACGGGTGGCGCTAAAGCGGCGTGAAACATGGCGTAGCCACATGCGGACTAGCTCCCGTGTCTCGCTGAGGTAACACGGACCACCTCGGCTAGACCTTTAGTAAGGCTACGCCCGAGGTGGTAAGGGGATACAGGTTGATTCCGATGTATGGATTGTCTGAAAATATGCGTGCATTGAAATTATCTTATTAAGAGTGAAAAAACAAGTGTAAAAAAGAGAAAACCACCCGCTAACTATCATAAAAACGGACGTCGATTCCTTGATTCAGATTCATTTCTCTTCTCCTCTATTCTAGAAACCCCAGCGAGATGGAGCAATATTTTACTTGGAGCGACTTCACCCCCAGTGTGGGAACTAGGACGCTAAGATCTTAGGCCCCGTCCAGACGGACGAATGAGAGTGGGTATGTGCGGATTGTAAAAAGTGGAGCTGAAAAAATGTAGATCGACGCCGCCGCATTCAGGGTTCTATACTGTACATACTACGTTTCTACTGTCCGTTATTTTCTTCGCAAACGGCTATAACTATGTGATGGAATCGAACCTTACTCGTCTAATCATAAAATAGCAGCAACTCAAGAGGTTCGATTCTTTCTAAAGAAGATCAGTGCATGATGTGGTGGTGCGTGAGATTTCGCTTAACCACAAGATAACTAGGGATGGTTTCTTAGAGTTGGGGTATGATAGCGTATCTTCTACATTTGTAGGTTACCTAAAGTTATGGTCACTCCTTTACTTTTCGTCTCTTAAGATCTTAGCCATGACACCAAATGTCAACTTCCCTTTTAGATAAAGTGCTTCTTAATAATTATTACGAACGTAAAGGTTCCAGGGCGTCGCGCTCCAGTACATAGTATGTATCATTAGAGCTTCCTCTCTAGTATTGGATTGTAATTTGTATATGAACTACTCGTAGGCGATGGGGCACGTCCCGGATTTTTTTAACTAAAGCCAAAAGAGAGGCTGAGAGTGAGAAAGCTATGATATGACAGGCCGACAGCAAGGATAGCAAGATTCCAAGGAAGCCGCCAAACAAGTTCGCTGCCCCAATCGATCCACAAGGTCCATGTGAGTCTCGTCCTTTATGGAGCACTCTGCACATATGTGAGGGTGGGCTTTACTGACATTTCCGGGGAAGCAGAGTGGCACAGAAGTTGCCAACCCACCGACTCGGCCGCCTTGGGCGCTAGAACGAATTAGGCCCGGACCCCCTACATAGTTATCTCAGGAGCTCAGGAGCTGAGATAGGGTTTTGGGTGCTGTACCGGATGGGGAGTCTACATACCTATATTATGAAACGACAATAAGTTTGGTGACGTTTACAATTTTTAGTAACCTGTCGGTTGTTCAGGTCGTGGAGCAAGATCTAGAAAGTGGGAAACGTCCGACATTCCAAAAGCCTCACGGTGTGAATCGAATGCCGTATTATCATATTAACATACATTTTCATATATTTTCATATTTTTTTTTAACATACATTAGTTGAACTTATCTCAGCAGGCTCAGACAGACGGTTGGCGAGATGATTCTCAAATTTGACATGTATATTAATAGGGCCACCTTACCAGCCTCGACGCTACCCTACTAGTCCCCGACGCCATTTTTCTCAACCAACCACAAACCAGCACTCTCCTACCGTCTGAGAATATCTGGTGATCTTTCTTTCAAGCAACAGGATCCAAACCTGCTAAACCGGGAAAGGGCAGCCTGAAGACTGAGGTAAGTCAGATTGGTCACCTTTTCTTTTTTTATGTAGGATTCACACTAAAATGTCATCCTTGGTATACAACACATTAACGTATTGAATGGCACATCCCAATTGGATCTCCGGGTCCTATATACTATTCAAATAAATAGTAAAACAAGAGTTCATATGCAAAATCACACAAGAGGCAAAAGGCAATAAAAAGTAAACTAGGGGACACCAAATAAATCGCATTTGCATTTGCAGTTGCAGTTGCAGTTGCGCTTGATTCTAGATCTCCAGCTCGACCGTCCTCCATGATCATTCCCCCAAAAGGATTTTATCAAAGTTAAAAGGGCCCTCTGTCACCGACCTGTCCTGACTCCAAACCTGCCCACTTCTTTTCTTTCACACCCTATCACCTACATATATACCCCAAGCTCGACTCGGCAGCTGCGAACTGTGACTTGAGTCTTGTTCCACGTGATTGGAAAGCAAGCAGCCTGTACTCTCATTGCAGGTATATATAACTGAAAAGTCACCGAACCTGAACCATACTCGACGACCTCTCACTCGGAGAAGATGCCTCCTCGTTTTATATGTCCATATGCAAAACACAATCCATCCAAATATAATGCCATCAACAGGTATAAAGCTTGCATGGATCCCGGATTCCCAACTGTGGCTCGGCTCAAGTAAGTCACCCATAGCCCTGGGCCTGTTCTTTAGCAAGCGATATACTTACCGAATTTGTCTCAAGGGCACATATAAAAAAACGTCATTACGACGAAGAACATATCCCAACCGACGTCCGCTACCAGGTGGAGCAGCAGCGGAGAAAACAGCGCGACGAGGAGAAATGGGAATCCTTGTACAAGATATTGTTTCCGGGGGAAATACCCCCTAGTCCATGTATGCATATGATCTTCATCCAAGCATTCAATACCATCTTCCATGCGCCTTCTTCTGATGATATCGGTACTATCATAGTCGTCACCGACCCGAGTTTGACTTCACAAGGTGATCTGAATGATGCCTCGCAGCTGTCCAGTACACATTTCCCTGTGGCGCTGGACGATTCCACGCCAACGGAACGTGACGGGCAACCTGGGAACATCGCTGCAGGAGCAATTGTGCAGGGTCAAGAAATGAGTTCAACGTCGAGGGTTCCTCTGATAGTAACTAATGGCTTTAGTATTAATAACCCCGGGTTTTTGGGTAACGGCATCTCGCCGTATACGAATGAGCCTGGATTAGACCAACAAGTCAGCAAGGATAGTTTCAATTATTCATGGTCATCCCCATCTAACATTCTCGTTCATGGATATGTAGGGAATTTCATATGGAGGGATGATTGATGTCGGATGAAATGGATGCGTTGCTTTTTTTTGCGGTGCTATCTTTGACCTCTTCTCTAACACTCCAGATGCTTTTTTCCGGCTCCAAATGCAGGAACTTTTCCCTTTCATAAGTTTCATTTCAAATTCAGAGTGGTAGTAGATAATATAGTAATGGTTAATAAAGCAATCTTGGCATGTCGTATGTACCTGAAACAAGCCGAGCGGATAAAAATATAGCCGGGCACTATATATTTGATCAACCATGGAACAATTCTAGATAAGCGGATCTGAGATTGGTCCTCGGTTGGGATGCACCACATGTTAACCACGTGGGCTTTTCCGTAATATGTACATAAATCAATTGGTCCACTCTCCTCGCCCATGGATCTCATTCATAACTAAAATGAAGATTAAGATGAGGACGCATCTATTCATGGCTCAATATATGCCCGTGTATGCGTGCATTGATTAGAATAATATAAGGGTTAAATAATAATTGTCCACATTGGGAGTCTTTCGGTGCCCATGTGCGACGAGAGAAGAAAATGAAAATGAGACGAACCCCCCATGTGACGGAAGATATTCCCTTTGATCCCACGGTTGGGACGACGTCCGGTAAGCCTATCGCTGTTCAATTTCTCAGCCTAGATCCCGGTTCTTCACTGGATAGACTCGACCATCGGACAGAAGACAGAAATGGTGAACAAAATTTTTCCTCTCACATTACACGGCAAAGTAAGGAGAGGTCTGGCCCATTTCCAATCGAACAACGGCCTGGACAGAAAAAAAGGGGGGGGATAAAATTGAATAAAGAAATAAAAATTTGGCCTCCCATGTCTGATCTCCCAGACAGTAATGCCCCAGTCATCGTAATCCTTACAAAAGACAGTTCCGTCTTGGCATCATAAAAAAACATAGATACAAGAAAATGAAAGGGAGAGAGTTAAACAAAAAAAAAGGTCAAGCCGTCTCGGGACATTCTCTTATGGTTTTAATTCATGGATATCTGAAAAGGGACTTTCTGCCCGTAGCGTGGTAATGTCGGAGTGCAGGTGGCTCACTGGGGATGGAGATAGTTCTAAGACGGAATCCTCCAGCACTGAGTTGGGTTTACCAGTCCGTCCTGATGATACGGCCTGATTCGACCCTGCTGGCCTGCTCAAGTGCACTTGGTGGGTGTCGGCGAATGGTCCTTGGTTTGCTGCTGGAGAGTCTTCAATCAGGGTGAGAGCGGCTGATCGACGGGTGGTATCGACACGATCCGCACGCATCCCCTCCACCACCCCATTTTTTGGTTTCCCGGTTTCATCCTTTTTCTCCTCTTCCTCATCCGAAGAATCGTCAAACGTCGATAGAGTCAACTTGTGGGAAGTGATCGGACGGAGTGTCAGGGAGGAGTCCATGATTCCGCCGTCGGATACCGTGGGACTCTTAGTCTTAGTCGATGTCGACCGGGTAACATTCACCGGTCGAGCAACTACGGAGCGGGCCACGATGGAACTGTTGCAGGGGGTGACGGTATGGGCTTTGGACAGCTGAGCAGCCGTAATCGCTGGTACGGCGGGGGCTTCCGTCCGAGCAGAGGAGGGGTCTCTTGAGTTGGCATTCAGATGCACGCTGACCACGGCGGCCCTACCCCGCATGGCTTGTTGCGCAGGGATGGGTTCCACAATGGCATGGCTGCGATAGATGGTGGTGGCGACGCTGCTGCGCGCCAAACTCGGGGAGATGCTGAGACGGGGAGTGCTGACGGTGAGATCAGAGCAAGTAGAGTCCCGGAGATCTGAAGGCAAGAAGAAATGCTGATCCTCGGAAAAGGCTGGGGTGGAGAGGGAGGACGGGTGATGGCTGCTGGGTATGGATGGAACGGGTGGGATTTGACTCGGTGTGGTTGGGGGAGATCGCACCCCAGGAATGTAGGCGATTTGGATCACGTTGGACGCTCGTGTAAGGACGGTGGATGCGATGGAGGCCATGGACCTCCTGCTGGACAGCTGTGACGGTCCGCGGTCGCTCTTCTCATATCCCTCAGTTGCCATCAATTCCCGACGCTTCCTTCGGAAGAGCATCCAAATGAGTGTTGTCGTGACAGCTAAAAATACAACCCCTCCGACGACTCCACCGGCAATGGCTCCTGCATTGTTCCCCGACGGTTGGCTTGGCGTTGATGTCCCGACACTGAGGGTGCTAGTTTTGATGCAGCTGGTGGCAGCGCACTCGGTGCATGAGCGGGTGGTGGCGGTGCAGGTCTCGTCAGCATTGCATACGGGGCATTTAGGCAGCGTGTCTGGACAGTCGAGGCAGCGACGAAAGATGGTTCTTCCAGAGAACTCTAACGCTAGATCGAGGACCGGGTCAGTTCGAAAAGTCATCCATTTCTGTCTTGGATCCGTCCATTCACTCCAGCCAGAGGAAGAGATGAGGCGAGCTTTCAAGGGGAAAGGAAGAAAACGAAATAGTCAAGGTGACATACCATTGTGTAGGACCATCGTGTCGGCAAATGAAACGTAAAACTTCGGTGAGAATAAGAAAGGAGATGGATGACAATTCGTGAAGCAACGTTTGCAAAGAAGGTACACGCCGATCTACGGCGGAAGCAAAACAATAAAAACAATGAACGAGTGTGAGAAGCAGAAAAAAAAGGAGTGAAAAAAAGGAGCCGTCAGGTCGTTGCGTTCGGTGAGGGAGGTTGAAGTAGGAGGAATCCAAGTAAGGAGACGAAAAGTGACTGGGCAGGGACTTGGACAGGTGCGACGGGGAACATTGCCTGAGGAATCCGCGTCCAAGAGATGGGGCCAGAGGAGGATGCCTGAGACTGTTTATTTTATATTTGTCCCTCTCTCCTTTCTTTTTTATCCTTTTTCCTCCGGCTGTGACAGGTCTGTGTTCAAGATATATATGTATTTATGTGCCCTGTCTATCTGGTCCTTTTTTTCTTCCTGGGTTGATTTGTGCAAGGCCAATATAGTGAGACTGTGAGAGGATGGATGCCTTTGATAAAATAATGATACTACCCAAGAATGCTAACCCCCAACCACACGGGAACACAACAACGTTTGACCTGGGGGGCCGGGGGACCTTGCAGCGGCTTGCGAACGGTCGTTCGATGCGCTGGCAACCTGGATAGTATCCTGGGTCCAGCAATGCGGGACCAGGACACCTGCAGGGCCGAACAAGATGAGTAAGAGAGGGTTTGACGTTACTGATAGTTAGATGGATGGAATGTATGGAGAACGACGAGGGGAGGGGAGGAGAGGAGGATGAATGATAGAGGGAGTAAGATGACAAGGGAAGGAAGAAAGGAAGGAAAGATGTGCAGTTTAAGGAGAGGACAGAGGATGAATTAGGAGCGGCTCGGGATGTGAGGTGTGAGGCTGAGGGACCACAAAATGCACGCACTGTCTATACTAGCAAGGATTACACGGCGTACTAAGAGACAAAAATGATTAGTCCTTCCACTAGTACCTTGAGCCATTACCAATTATAGCAAAGATGTGTACAGTAGTGTTATCGCTTGGATGTAGTTGGACTAGTATCCAATACTAGCATCTTTCGCTCAAATTAACCCAGGACGTTCAGAGGGACCGTAAAACCCACGGCCCATCGGAGACTGACTCTCCGCGGCCTTCATGAAAAAAAACCACTCTTAAGTTAAACGCACGCACCTACGGTGTTTCCAGCGACACTCCTCCACTACTATTGGTGATTATCATTATTACTAGTGGTACTGCGGTACGATGAGGATGGAGCCAGGTTTGAACACCACACCTGATTAGGCCAGTAGATCCATGGATATCATAGATCTGAATGAAATAGATCTGACCTGAATTCATACTAGTAGCTATTTAATGGGCTAAATAACTTATCTACTAGTTAGTTTACTCTTATAGCCTATGTATTAAACAAGTTCTTTTATTGATTCTGCTGGCTCACACAGATTTAATACTACAGATGTAGTTCTTATGGTTTCTAGTTCTATATGTAGTGATTGAGGACCCTATACTATATAAAAGTCTAGTTTAAAGGACAAAAGCAAATCTTTACAGATACAAGTATATGGTATATAATAAAAAGAAAAAGGAAATCCAGATAGAAGTTATGCATAATTCGAATCCCTTTCGAAACCATACATACTCGTACATATCTTCATCTTCGACCAGTCTAATAAATAACTTTAATAAGGTGTGGACAGTGTGGTGTCACTGTCAAAACCTCCTTCCCCGGATTTTGGTGAAAGCTACATCATCTTCCAGCAGGTTCGTCCATCCTCACGCTCATTGGTCCTGATCAAGTTGATCAACGTCTTCCTTGTAGGTATGTAATCATCAGCTATTAATTATCGTCGACACTTCTAGACAGCTGAGCCTAGCCAACACCAAACGCAGAGTCGTGAGAACGCTACTATGTATCGATGGAAAAACCACTCAAGCATAGATGGCACCATCCATGCGTCGAGCAATGCATAGATGAACTTTGCGCCGTTTGCGGTGCAGATGCAGACGCAGATGGGTTGATAGGTTGATGGGTTGATGGGTTGACTAGGGGCAAGGTTGACCAGCTATCATATGATAGGAATCCCGGGCCTTCCTTCGCCGCTCCCTACATGATGAGCTACATCAGAAGAAAATCAGAGATCCCCGTTGGAACCTACATATGCCGTTCTTCCTTCTCGGATCTTCTCGGATCCTATCCTATCCTGGAGTAGGATCAAAACAATGTCTGGCATTCATGAATCATCACTACGGAACCTCCCCCACGGAGATAAATCCGGGGAAGCTTCTGTCCCGTTCAAAGTTCTGGAGTGAAGGTTTACCGTTTGATGGGCGAACTGGATCTGTTAGAAGTTAATTAGTAATAAGGCTTTTCTTCCCGCCAGCGACCATCAACGTCCTCTCTCTCCATCATGACCATAGCTTATCCTCCGAGCCCAGCGGGATCATGGATCTTGGATCTTGGTCGAGAACGACCCACGTAATTTCAGGGACAGGGGTTGGAAAGTGCCACTCGAACGGCTGCCGAGAGCCTTTGCATAACAACCGTGACTGCAAATGCTCCTCCGCAAACCATATCAAGTTAAGTAAATGTACCACTCTCATTAGCCTACATTACATAGACTCTAGAGGGGATCGACACGGTAATCGTCGGTTCCCCCTCCCAGTACGATTAACCCTAAATTTTCTCGTCCCCACCTCCCCCTGTAAGGTACATATGCATGTTTTTCCTAACCGCTCTATTTTCTAGCTCTTCATTACCCTCGACCGTATACCAGTAGTGGAGAAATGTTATGATAACTCTGTGGGGGGATGAACTCATACTAGTGGATTATATGACTTCGAAAAGCAGTATCTATCTATCTATCTCAGCGGGGGTTTTTTTTTTTTTTGCATAATTTATAACTAAAGCCTTGGTTCCCTTTTAAAAAAAAATATTATCTATCAAAGTCTAGGTAGATGAAGTTGTAATGATGTAAGAAGGAAAGAATAGAGAAACCCAAATGCTCAAGGCCCTGGTATAATTTCAGCAAGAAACCCGGGAGGTCTCCACAGGCGAGTCAGCCTGACATTATTAGGCTCATTAGTTATACTTTTATGGTTTATATAAGAAAATTATATTCTTCAGCTACCTAGCTTTAGAATCTATATATATAATAAACGAATTCACATGCAGGTTCTTCTTATATTTTCTTTTTTTAAAAAAGATCCGATTTATCTTCAGTATAGTAACTGCCATACATATGAAAGATATCAGGCAGTTATTTTATCATTTATCATTACCTATGCGTTATCTCTTAGTCACATAACCGTTCCCCTCTATATATTATTATTGGAGATGTTGGGCATGGCCTGCCATATATTGAAGCCGTGACAGAAATAAAAACCACTGGTCACGTACCTATCTACTAGTAGAGCCCATATACAAGGAAATGCTGCATATATGTAGTCTAGTTAGACTAGAGAGCACTATGATGTAATAAAGAAGAAGAATTCCCCTTGCATATTGCAAATGGAAAGGGGAGGGCGGAGTGGAGAACTTGGCGGATATCGTACCAAGCCGTGGCCATCCCATTGGTTCTGCCATCATGATCAGCATCCCCCACAGCGGGATGTGCGCAAGGATCTTTCCGTCCAAACTAAAATCTTTTAATAATAGCCAACCAACGCATCTCTAATAATTAGAGGCACGAGACTGGCCAGTAGGAATTTTTCCCTTTGACATTCTCCATTCCCTATCTGGGGTTTACCGGCGACGAACTCAACGACGTCGGGATTTATGGAGCATTGTGGAGTAACTAGTATGGAGTCCAAGGGATCCTCTTCACGCGCTAGAAGGTTCCAGACCATCTTTCCCCAGAGATCTCCACAACCAACCGTGTTTTCTTCCCCCTTGCTCGATCTCGTTCAGTCAGTCTTCAGGCCATCCTTTAACTAGCTGCTTTTCAGACTGATCCTCGCTGCCCAACGGGTGTTTCGACTCTTGCCACAGTGACGCAGTGCCAAGTAGGGGTGCAGAGGCTATCTCGACCTTCCACTGCTTGACAGCTCCGAACACGAAACCGACGGTTAAGAGGCCCATCGTGATCCGGGAACTTGCCAATTAGCCTAGAACTGGTCGGGCCGATGTCACCTCGTCCGGAAGTTTGAATGATATCTCTGCCAAGCGCGCGAGCCAATCCTACCCGAAGAAACGCCTATCATAGATCATCCCAATCTAGTTCAACATTGAACCATTCACTTGGCAGGTATTCATATTCATAAAATTTTTAAGAGAACAGCTATATCTGGATGAACCTTACTCATGAATATCTATGAATGGGTATGGTCTCATTATTCCACTTCGTAATTGTTCACATTCATAAACTCTAATGAAGATTCATTAATAATTAGTCCATAGCTTCGGTCCGCTGCACAAACCATCTTGTACGTATGTACAATTTTATTTGCCATTGACGACAGGCTAGACGCCAGTTAAGCTTTTGGAAGATTGCAAATGGACTTGATGATAAAGCTAACATAGGTAACTATGCATATACATCTGATTGAAGATGATGTCACTGACAGGCTAGAGAAACGCTTGATAATATTAATATTGAACAAGATTCTGTCAATTATGCTGCTTTCCGGTTTAGTTCCACAGACTAATAACTAACTATTAAAAAGCTATCGACAACATTATTAAATCGGTTCCTTGGGCCTCCGCAGCCAGCAACAAGAAACCTCATGGAATAACCCTGGAGGAAACAAAAGCAGATACACAGTACTGCAATCCATACTCTATATTGTATAGGTAGTTTCTGAGAAATGAGTTACTGTAAAGTCAATCACCAAATGCCCAACCAGCGTCCTGTATCCATAATAATGCTTCTGATATTCCATAGATACTATTAATACTGATCCAAAATATGCAGGCATACTTACTCCTGTCACCAGCCATGGTGTTGAGAGCAATACCACGGAAAGTTGGCACTCTTTGATTAAATGCTAGCTAAACACCATTTAGCACGTACTTGATAGACATTCCAGACTCTCCACAATGAGAGTAAAACGGACTACATCTGCCAGCAACATCATGCATTGTTTAGGAGGGCCGAGGCCACCAAGTAGGATTTCTCGCTCAGCATGACAAAACAATCAAGCTGTCCGAATGTTCAAGAAACACATTTTCAATAAGGAATTTTTTCCGAAGCTGAAGGTGCTTGGGAAGATCTATATTAAACGCCTCCCACTTCATTGATGTCCGGTTTGTCTGAGGTGGCCCCTCGGAGTCGTCACCCCATTCACCACTGTGCGCATATACTCAGAGTCATCATCATGCAGTCAACCTCTTTGACTTGCAGGAAAATTTCAACGTGTTGCGGCAAAGTGGGCTTGACTCGTTGCCATATGAATGCGCACGGATAATCTGATTGGCGTTACATTCATCACGGCACGCACTCATAGAATAATTGAAAAGAGTTCGTGACATTGTCCTTCATGGCATAAGCAATGCCCAAAGGAGCCCTCATCCTTTCTGTACAATAGTCAAATGAGTGGCCATGTGAAAAGCAGGGCGAGGCTCTTCGCTTTTGTACTTCAAGATCACCGTTGTTCCTGCGCAGGACTATATGACCGTTCTTTGTGGCTGGTGACATTATTATTGCCTGACGGCCCAATTCCGCAGATGAAACGACAGTTCGTGATATGTGGCAAGCTGGCAGAGCTACTCCGTTGTATAGGTTGTTGTGTATGACGAAATATCAAGAGCGATTGAATTGTACGAGAATATGTGCCTATAAGGTGGCCCTGGTATAAGCGCTTTTACCCCCTTGTCTTGGTGTATGTTGTATGATCCAAATAACCAGTGAGCAGTTCTCGGAATACACCGAGTTTAAGAGGGAAAAACCTATGAGAGGACAAGATAGCGTGAATAGTAGTGACTCTAGTGAGAGTGTATATACATACAGAGACAGAAGAGCCACCCGACATCTCACCATCGGTAATGATGGCGGACAACAGCTACATAGCCTCCTGTGAATAAGATTATCCTCCCCATCCCACCGCATCACAAAATCCTTCACACCCTACAGTCAATGCAACAATTATAATCCTAACTACTACCTGCCACAGTCGTCAACATCAACGAATCCCCCAGTTAACGAAAATAAGAATGACATCCCGAGAGGATGAGGTTGGGTAGTACTTCGTTGAGCAATACTACACCACAACGAGCCGCAACCCCATTCTCGGCGGTCTCAGTAGATAACGAAGCCCCGGTTGTCGTCGGATCGAAGGTAAGAATCGAATCTTGTGCAAAGTAAGAGAGATGATTTCGTAGACTGTAGAAGATCGATTCGGCGGAAGGGCGCCCGTTCGAGAATCATCCGTTACATCAACGATTTCCTTTCAGTAGGCATTGAAATATGCCCATAACGTCCTCGATTGCTCTGATGAAATTTCCGAATAAAGTGTGGTATGTACGAGTAAGTTTTTTGCAGCAAGTTCAGCATGTGTGCTGAGCAGATGTATGATAGCTTTATCTCCAGCAATCGTGAGCATCTGGACGTCAGGAAATCAGCCATGTATTTGAGCTATTACTTACCCACCGCGGTCACGCCGACCACGTCTGGGGTGAGGTCGTAGACGGAGGGGTAAACTTTGAAGTCCTTTCGCGGCCCTCGGAAGTACAGTTGTGCATCGAACATACAGTTGCCCCTATGAGTGGCGTCGTTCCCATGGAATCCCATCCCCGGTCTAGTGATTGTCGTTGGGGAGTATGTCCCTGGACATTTTATCCCTCTTATGGGTCTCCACACTCGTTCCCAACGACCAAATTCCGGCGAATAGAGCGAAAGATGAGGCGGTCATTATTCACGGAATTTAACAGGGTAGATTTAGCCTCCGCTAACACCGTATGCTCGTTGGACGATTGCACCTGTGTCGTATTTGTTGGATCGGTTCAAGTCTTCGTGGTTAATCTAAACTAGTACGCCACCACCACAATTGGAATCTTCATGGCTTCTGTATAGAGTCTTTAACAGCCTGAAGACGAAGTTATATATATTAAACGTGGTATAGGTAATCTCTCAAAGTCGACTAAGATTTATAATGCTTATCTTAATCCACAACCACCGCCATGATTTAGAGTCTTTCTATAGGATTAGGGCCAGGCTATGAAGACTCTAGACAGATGTTAAACTTGACTATAATAATAGTGGTAGTCAGGCTTGACTAGACTAATAGTAACTAGTAATGACCAACAGCTGCGCAGCACTTATTCCGTAAATCCTTTAAGAGGAGCCCTGGTCCATAGTTATCGAGTAATAGAGATTTGTAAACGTGTCAATTGGGAAAAAAAAGGCGTCCCAGCGCAGCGCGGTTCAGCCCTCGTCCGTAAGATTGATCCCATGTACAGGTTCAAATGTCGCTACCGAATTGTTGATCTTAAGCGGTGAGAACTGGCAGAATACTGTAGTTCCAGATTATGTACAGTACCAGAATCTCATATGAGCCCTCGTATATCTTATTTTGCTATCATATTTTTGCTCAGAGAGGTATAAATAGGGGTCTTTGTACATAGACCGGAACAAATATGGAAATCAAGCATTTCTTGAACATTCATTTCAACTGCTAAAGTATCACTTTTACTATCCCATCTCGAGTCTTGCGAGGATGGACTTGATGACTCCGATCTGGTGAGTTGAGTGATCTAAGAATCCGGTGCTGGAATAAGTCTGTTTGGATGGAAATATGATGGACTCGACGAGTGTGGATCGTGTGATATAAGAACCCAATGCTGGAATAATTAATTCGGCTTGGT
>NPHW01003253.1:5036-25311 GCA_002240705.1 Elaphomyces granulatus
TTGGGACCATTTTTGTGTCACGTGTTGTATTTAACGTCTGAGGGTACTGAGGTAAGACTTTTTGTATGGAGTTAAAGGTAATAAATAAACTTTATGATATAAAGGTACCTTTCCAACTCTTGCCTGAACGTGGTCGCCACCCGAAACCCTCCTTGTGCGTGGAAGCATCAACTATTGGTCCCTTTTTGAACTTTCGCTTTTCTTATCCCAAGTGTCAAGGAGCCGCAGCTGGCTAGTTTTGCCTTGCTCAGCCTCATGGGGCCGCTCGTCTTTCGTCGATCTCTCGGGCCATGTCTCTTCATAAATTGAATGTTGTCAATTACCTAGCCTGTAGAGCAGGAGGAAGAAACGTTGTACTACCTTATTTCATCCTATAAAATATATTAATTTGGCGCCGCTGGAGTGGTTCAAGTTTCTGAAAAGACAACATACAAGCGACATTCTCTTCGGGCACTTGAAGTACCATCGATCATTTTCATGCTGAAAGGTATAATATTGGTAAGTAAACATTAATCATGAAAGAAGAAAACATATCATTGACTGGAACTTGGTCGAATTGCAACTCACAAGAATATCAAAATTGATACCTGAACCATACTTTTCCCTCAAATATTGTTCTATGTCTTCTCGAGACCCAGCGTATCCAGCAACAGCTGGTGGAATGATATTCTTAAAGAGTGGCTGCGTCATTTCTAAGAACTCTGTTTTGCTATGAATTTCTTGGTATGAATTTTGGAATCAAAATCAAGCTCGGAGTTCTGGATTACCAAACCTCCTATGTATTCCGGGGTGGTATTTATATGTATCAATATTGAGAGAGGGCTCTGAGGCTGAAAAAAATGCATTCATATATTTTGGATATCATGTTATGGAATGTCGGGCTGCCAGTTGGGCTTCGACCATTTGGCTAGACCAGTATCCATTGTTAGCCGTTTATGATACTCTAGCCGAACATGCAGATGCCATACATATGATACATGTAGAAGATAACTAAGTGTATGTACAAAACTAGTACTTGCATGCTACTAGTAGTACTTGCATGATGGACTGATGCATGAACTAGTGTAATTTATCGTCAATAAGGCAGGTGGGGCTTGTTTCCACCTTTTTTCGTCCTGAGGTTGGGAGGCCCAGATCCTGAGGTTGGCTCGTCCTGATTGAGGATAGGCTTGTTCTGTATCAGAGTATTTTGGATCTTGGCCATCCTTGGGATCTTGGCTGTAAATATTGCACGTTTTCATTTTGAGTTTTTTTTTTTTTTTTTCCCACATACTATGTTGAAAAAAAAGGGGGCCGGGTTTCGATTTTTACCTTACGGCCACTCCCTGACTGGTGAGTCGTAAAATAACGAGGCTATCAACCATCAAGCTGGCGCTTTTCGTAAAATACGGATTACATATTGGTCATCAGAATCGAGCCACATGTGAGGCTAATAAACGCCGCAGCTGTCAAAGTCGAACGAACGAGGCTGGAGCTCGAGCCCCCAATCATAATAATTTGTACATACTTATTAACTTCTCCCCAGCAGAGCACTTGGGAATAAATTATAAATTATAATAAGTCATCCTTTGTGATAACCAGCATGTCCACTTGCGGACCTGTGAAGCATCATTGGTCATGGAGCAGCGTCAACAACCTCTCCCTAGCATCAGGAATCCCAAGTTGAAGTAAGTTACCCATTGTCCCTTGTTGACCCACGGAACGGAGCGGGACGAACCCAAGATCTATCCGTCCGTGGATCCGTCCGATCAGATCTTTTATCTTTTTTGTTTCGATGGTATCTAACCCATCGAACGCTAGGCAAACCCTTTATGGATTTCAGGTCTTCGTAGGCCTACCCATGCCTCTTACTCGGCTCTCTGGTTACAGTCTTGTAACCTTCGGGAATCAATTGCTTACTCTCAAGGGGAATGAATGCTCACCTCTCTCCGATAGTTTATCGTTCTCAGCGCTGTCATCGGAAGCGGTATCTTTAACAACAATGCCCAAGCACTAGAACTAGCGGGCCCTGCCGGACTGATCCTTTCTGTCGTCGTAATTGGCGTCGTGGCCATCTGCGTTAACGAATGCATCGCCGAATTGACGCAGCAGTTTCCCGTATACAACGCCATTGTCGAATATGTCAGAGTGTTTGTCGATGAGGACTTGGGCTGGGTGATAGGAATAGCATACTGGTATGATCAGGCGGTGTTGCGACCGTACGCTGGGCCACACTGAATGTAGTAGGTATGCTTTCGCGTCGGTCTTTGCGGTGCAGAACCTCAATGCGGCCATCTTATCCACTTACTGGGGTTTGGGTCAGACATGGCAAACGTTGGCCTTCTACTTCCTCGCGCCTGTGGGCATTCTAGTTTTGAACTTCCTAGGTGTTTTTGTGGGTCCTACCACCCTTCTGCCTCGTGCAAAACCTGGGTTCTAATGCAGACATCAAGTATTACGGTATCGTGGAGACCGTCGGCGGATTTCTGAAAATGTGTCTTGTTCTCGGTGCTTCCATTCTGTCGTATGTCATAGCAGCTAAATGTATGTATCCGGGAGTCATACTGATTTGATTAAGGAAGAGAGGCTGACTTCGTTTTCTACTAGTTAGCCGCGGTGGTTCGATCGGCCGTAGGTGGCAAGACAATTGAAGTGCACGACATGAATGCGCTGACTTTCAACAGCAATTAACGACGGCTTCGAAAACGATAAAGACTTTGCATCAAATCATAGTAAAGCTGTCTGGTAGAACTCCAGTCCAAAAATATGTATAGGCAGTGCTGACATCCCCAGCTTTGCAATCCCCCTGGTGGCATATAGCTTTCAGGGTGTAGAGGTCATCGCGGTGACCGCGTTTGAAGCAAGAGATGCTTCTGCACTTCGATGGCCATCGAGGTGGATCGCCTATGTCGTCTTTTTGCTCTATCTTCTGTGTACAATTGGCGAGGCGCTCAATGTCGCATGGTTTGATCCGCATTTACCACTTATATACGGTGATCCAGTAGCAAAGAACTCGACAATGTACCCGCCCACATCCAGCGTCATCATCTTTACGACATTCTTAGCTGGGTATCAAAGCCTTGCAGGATTTCTAAATGGGTGTCTTATCTTTAGTGTACTCTCCGCCTCCAATACTTCCCTCTATGTTAGTTCCCGGACATTGTACGGAATTACTAGGGAGATGCCAGACACAAACTGGTTAAACAAACAGATTAGGCGCCTGAGTCTGGTGGCTCCAAGAACGGGCGTGCCTGCAGCGGCTTTGCTATTCTCCGCTGTTTCTTTCTTCTGGTTGCCGTTTCTTCAACTCAAAGGTGGATACGCTCTCCAAGATGTCTGTTTTACTACGTACCTGACTTCGCATAATGTTCTAGACTGACTGTTGTCACAGCTCATTGAGATTATGTCCGTGTCATCAAGCGTTGCCTGTCTCATAGTTTGGTCGGCGCTCTGCCTGGCCTTCATTCGGTACCACTGGTGGTGAGCTGATCTTGATTCCCTGGTTGGTAAATGGATTTATCACTAAGGAACCAATTTGATGCAGGATCAAGAAATGCCGTAATAACTTAGACAGGCTAAAGCCAGAATACAATCGGGATTCTAATCAGTATGAGCCCAACACTTTCCTCGACTGGTTCCAGCCGATTCCAGCATACATTGGACTTGTCGGTTGTGTTCTCGTTTTTGGTCTCGCTAGTGCCACTTGGTGGGATAACCGGGTGACACTGGCTAATGTCGCCATTGCATATGCGGCGGTACATATCGCTTTTCTTTATTTGGCACTATTGTTTCGCCCTTGCGTATTTCAGCTAACATGTTAGCTCGATAGCATATTGTCCTTTTCGTTCTCTTCGTCCTCCTTAAGCTGATCAACAAACGGCTGTTCAAACCTTGGGGGGTGAAGCTGGACCCTGATGTTCAGACCCTCGTCGCTCAATTGGACCGGCTAAACTTTAAGAAGCTCCCTAGGGCTCCATCCAGATTTGGTGTTCATCTCCAGCGACTTCTACGCCCAGGCCACGGGGCCCGATCTAATGAAAACAGAGGGGATTCCGCGCCGCTCAACGGGCCCCAATCTAGCGGAAACATAGAGGCTGCGCCGCTCCACGGGTCAACCTAGTGGAAGCAAAGATGATTCTGCGGCCAATATCTCAAATCCATCGTACCACACCTAGGTGTATTATTTATCTCATTATCTTAGTTGTAATTTATAATGCAAATAACATAGCTCAATTTACAAGGCCGTATATGATATCGCAGTCGTCTATTTCGAAAGCGGGAAGGATGTTTGAACAAGCCAGGTATGATATACATATGGCATTGCCTCTCATGCAATTCTTTTCTATTGATTTCTTCGTTGTTCAATGTTCAGACACTGTTACAACCTCAACAGCCTCTTTTTGTGGACATATTAATTCTTTTAGATTCGCTATCTCATTGGTCATACGCTTTCTGCTTTTCTGCATAGCGGTTAGTACCTAGTTAGATGAGGATTTATTCTATTAAAATCACCAAGGTTGATCGGTAAGGTCTTCGTCAGGATCAGAGTCTAGACTACGTGCCTTTATTCCGCAATCATGATAAGAGTACTAAGAAATGGGTGGCTCTTCATGGTAATGAGCCGATATTAGAAATACGAATCTAGCACAGGCTGAGGCTACAGCAATTTCCTCTATACTCTATTGTACTTGATACCTAAGGAATGCCCTTCTAATATGAATGAATGAATGAATGAATGTACGTACACTATATTCGTGGCTTGACCACGGTAAAGAACTCAATGGAGAACCTTTAAGATATCCCTATTGAGCTGTCGTCGGGGAAGCGTTACTTTGAGTACTCTCTGCTTTAATTCGACAACTCTTAGAACTCGCCCAGATCGAGAAGGGGCCGATGGCGGTCGACCGATTGTGATACTTCCTAGCGCGGAACAATGATTCGCAATCCATGGGACTTTCAAGGCCTCTCTAGTGGTAATTACTAATTAACTAGCACGTATGCACTTTTACATGTAAAATCAAACTTTAGTTATCCTTTCTTGGGTTGAATATATCATATAACTACAGTAGCTCCTGTAGATCTAAGATTGGCGATAGCGAAAGTAATATTTCCTTCTCATTTCAGCCGCGACAAAATCCCGCGTACAGGTTCAGAACAGGTATAGCCAACCGCCTCACTAGGCAGGCGGTAAGGACCCACTTTTAAAAGTGGAGTCAAACCTACTTGCAGGTTCAACTATGATAGTAGCAATCTCAAGTAAAGACAGGCAGCGAAAGAAAAGAACGGAGAATTTCTCAACAACCACTTAATCAAATGAAATAGAAATTTAAATATGACCTTTTAGAGTCACTAAATATTAGGCAACTTTAATTATCATACTAGTAGGTGGTTTATCTTAGGAGCTCAAGAAATGATAGAGCGGCAGTATGCCGCCGCCTGCCTGACCGCCGGACCATCCCTCCGCTGTATATAGTTAGTTAGATATATGATAGCACTACATAAAAGAAGCCATAACCTGATACATATATAATAACTATGGGCAACAAGTCTGGATTCCTATCTACTCTTGAACTTGAGTATTTTCCTACACATCAAACCATCACTCCTCCGCGACCGTGCAGCAACAGACAAGGCAACTAGGAGAGGAGGCTTCTGCTATGGCTTTCAAGCTGAGTTGCAAGAGAGTATATCTCCACTGAGAGCAGGGATACTTTGAGCAGTCGTGTCGCTAACGAGCTCACCTATAGGCGTTGCTACTTTCGATACAGCCATCCGCATTTACTTCAAGAAAGACCGAGTGACTGAGTAGTTTTAGTTACTCCGCCGTCTTACGGCTCTCCGCTAAGCATGGGGGTTCAGGGGCCGTGACGGCTACCTCAAGTGAGGCCGAGAACCTCTCCGATGCTCTGTACGTCTGTGAAGGTGCCAGAGTAATACTCACTATCAAAAATCCGTCACCTGTGGGAGAGAATGGTTTGGTCAATAGCTCTATGGGTACTGTGAGAGATATCTTCTGGAGTCTGAGAGAGAGAGGGCGCAAATACTATACTACACTGGCCCTACGTAGTAGCAGAAAATCGAATTCTCATTCTTAATTCATGAAATTATTGTTCTACAGGTAAGATCACGATGGGTGCCAGTCGACCTTTGCTGCCGCTGCCCACTCAGATAACCAGTTACAGCCCATTGGCAAATGCCGCGAATATTTGATATTTCTTTCTCTTGCTTCTTCCGTATAATCGGTCCGTCTAGCTCGTGACTGAAGGAACGTATTCGACCAACTCTTTAAACACCACCGGAGTGTCTCTGAAGGGATGCAAGTCAGACGAAGAATGCTTAGAACTTGATATGAACGCGAGCCTCTCATGCGAAACATCTTCTCTTCAAGGACAGCAGCGACACCGACAACATTTTTCCGGCTGTCACGGCCATGCATAGTTTGATTGATTCTGGACCTATCTATACATACACAAGTTATAAAAAGACCAAGAGTAATGAAAACACGAAAACAGCGATTTCCTAGATTACTAGATGCTATCTGTAACTAACCCAATCTACAATCTAAAACCATCATTTCGATAAATAATAACAATTCTCATGAATCTTAACCACTTAGTAATAGAGACCAAAAAAACATCCGTAACGACGTACAATACTCTTGCTATAATAAAACATAATTATATATCATGAAGGGGGAAATGTCCAGCCACCGTTTACCCGCAACCTCTGCCGCTCAGCAATATCTTTGCGAATCTCCTCATGCGTCAATCCATCTGGGCCGCCCCAATTCGCACTGCTTGTCCGATCACGATACTTCTTGACTTTTTTGTCTGCTTTAAATGTCTCCTCCAGAGAAAATGGGGCAATGGGGCCAAAAATGGATTCGGTTTCTAGGCCTTCTTGCTCTCGTAGAAGGGCCTCCAGCTCCTTGGGTTGAGCCCATCTGGGCACAGGCAGTATCTCCGCTTCGGAATCCTCATCTTCACTATCAGTAGGTATCTCCGGAAGGTAGACATGCTCGCCATTGGGATACTGAGGAGACGGTTTGGCGGCCACTCTTTGAGAGTTCTGGTTAGGAGTCTTATGGTACGTTGTTTCGCGAACCTGATTGGAGCCATCTGCGAAGGGAATTTTGCCGCTTGTATACTTAGCCATATCCATTGGATGCGCCGTTCTGTGTGGAGGGCCCGCTGGAGTTTGCTGTACGTTATGTGTCGCCGTAGGAGGATTTTTGTGGAGAGCTGGTGCTGTTTGATGATGCGTAGCCGGTGGAGGCGCCGGTACAAACCCATGTGCAAAAGTTTGCGGTTTAATAGCTTCCTATGACTTGTGAATACGAGGTAGCTTCCAGGTAGAATGGAACAAATGTACCTTGCGAATATTTGACTGACGTATTGGTGGAGCCATGGTTGGCCTCACTGGAGGTGGGTTATGCTCATCCTCAGTCTTTCTTCGTTTGTTATCTGCCGGTTGATACGTGGAGCTACTTGTTGGAAGGGTTGGATAGACAGTCGGTTCCTCTTCTAATGGCCTTTTTGCCGGTTTAGCAGAATTGGGTGGTGGTTGGTTGATAGATCGACTAAATGGCTGCACGGATCCCAGTCTTGACGGTGGCCGTGCTGAGCCAAGGTCGGTTCGTTGAGAACCAGGCTTCTCCATCTAGATCAGCTTAGTCGGGGAATTTGTCCAGTGCCTTTCGAGTTTGCTTACCATCTCATGAGCAGGGCTTGGCTGCTGACTTGCCTGCCTCTCGAGTTTTCGGGCATTTTCCAACCTCCGCTGCTCGATAGCCTGTCTCTGAGCGGCTTTCTTAGGATCATCCATGGCAAGACGTTCGCGCTCCCGACGCTCGACCTCGGCACGATTCTTAAGCTCTTGACGACGTGCCTCTTCCTGTTGTTGCTGTGCGACAACTTTCTTCCGCTCCTGCTCACGTTTCTGCTCCTCTCTCCGTCTAGATTCACGCTCCTCCTATAGAATGGCAATAGGTTAACGAAAATCCGAGATTCAATGATACGGGGAAAGAAGGTGAATTAAAGAAATAATTAACTTACGAGTTTCTTCTTGTCGGTGGCAACTTGGGCCTTCCGTTGTGATTGAGGAGCCGCACTCCTAAAGCTATTGGTTGAAGAAGACGTTTGCAATGAGGAGTTGCTTGCTTTTTTGGTAAGGGTTGGCTTCTTTGGTGGAACAGTTGCGGACGCAGCTACAAGCGCAGAACCTGAGTCTTGTACGCTAGAAGACAGAGACGCCGTCGATGATGATAACTGCATCGGACGAGAGAGTGTACTGCCGACGCGGATAGATACAGGCTGCGGCTTCGGTTTTTTTGCTGCCTCTCGCGTAGGTTTTACCGGGCGACGGTCAGTCGGTTTTTGGGGTAGCGGTTGGTGAGGAGGGATGGATGGAATGACAAATTTTGGTGGAGACTCATTATGGGGATCAACTCCTCGAGGTGTCTGTTTTGGTGGCGGATTTGCTTTCTTTGGACTTATCCGGGCAGAAGTCACAGATGAAACCGTTTCTCGTTCAAATGATGGTGCCTCTAAGATCTTGGGTGCTGGGACTTTTGATCGTCCTTGTTCCTTGATCTCAGGCCGTTCTTCCTTAATCTGGCTATCCTTCTCTTCCCTCTCTTTTCTCTTTCCCCGTTCTCCTTCTTGCGTCTGAGGACTGGACCTGTTGTCTTGGTGAAGCCCCTGGCTCCCATGGAGGTTGCTGAGATTAGAATGCACGTTCGGATGTGATTGGGATACGCTGGGTGACAATGCTTCCATTTTAGCCGCTGCTGAGACTCCCGCACTGCTGGTGAACAATCCTTTTGCTGTCTTCATGAGAGATTGCAGCTTGGATTTTGACAAACTTAATGCACCATCATAGCGCTTTGGCGAGGTTGAAGGGGTGGTGGACTCGATAGTAGCAGCAGGCAAGGGCACAGTCTTCTTTTGAGGGGTGCTTCGAACATTTGGCCTCTGGGGAGACAACGGTGCCACGATACCTGTTGTCGATTGTTCGTGACTAGGTTCCGATGAGTGAGGTACTTTGGTTATCGGAGAGTGGTGCCCAACGAGATTGTTCATCTGCTCAGCCTTTCTGGATTTCTCATTTTCGAGATCATCTATGGGATGAGTTTGTTCTTTTGGCCCCGTCGCTGGGCTCTTGGGAATGGTTTCTCGAGATGGTGATCCTAATGGCTTAATCGACTCAACCTCATTGATTACTGGTTCATGAGTAGTAGTAACGCGGGAGTCACCATTCAATGTTTCTAGTTTTATATTTGATAGGTCAGGGTAGGCTACCTGGGAAGCGGCCAACGTAGGAACTGAGGGTATCGATTTTGTTGGCCGCGATGACTGAAACTTGCCCAGCTGACTGATTTTCTCCTGAAGTCTCTGTGTGGAAGACTTGTGATGCAGCTTCGTAGCCCTCGTATCCTCGTCCGTATCACTGTCGAACACATTTTTCTTTCCATCAAGAGCCCGGTCAGTTTCCAGTGTTTGCTGGTCAGTTTCATCAACATAAAGTCGAGTTGTTCTTGGTCCCCCTGCCTGGCCGCCAAAATAGCTGGTGCGTCCCACACTATTGAGTTTTATCAGATCGACATGGCTTGTACGCGATAATCTTGAACCCCCTAGGCTCTTTTTCGTCACGAGTGGCTCCCGGGCGGGCAAGGACGCGAATGTTAAGCTACTCTTTCTAATAAGAGGCCTATCTGGAGTTGATACATCTGAAGGAGAGCCTATGTCCTCGAATTGATTCTCGATAACTGTGTCCTTATCTTTACTTTCCAATACAGGGGGCTCCGGGGACCCCTGCTGAGGAAGCCGTTTCGGAGAAATTGGCGGGTTCTCCGCGGATTTTAAGTCCTTCAACACAGGCCGTGGTGTCTGTTCGTCAGGATTTGACTCTGAAGGTGAATCTAAAATCATCGGTTCTACCGTGTCACCTCGTTGTCTGAAGTTCTCTTGGGCAGAATGGAAGGACTCCTCTGTTATGCGGCCATCAGTTGAGGGACTTGTTCCGATTTTCTCATTACGTTTCGTATCATCCTGCAGAGGCTGCGTGGCAGAATCAGACACTATATGTGGCTCCTGATGCATTACATCATCGTCAGACATGCCATGGTAGCCGATTTGTTCATCACGTTTTGTATTATCCTGCAGACGCTGCGTGGCAGAATCGGACACTATATGTGGCTCCTGAAGTACTACATCGTCGTCAGACATGCCATGGTAGCCGATTTGTTCATCACGTTTTGTATCATCCTCCAGAGGCTGCGTGGCGGAATCAGACACTATGTGTGGCTCTTGAAGCATTACATCGTCGTCAGACATGCCATGGTAGCCGGAATCGGTATTATAAGCTGGGAGCGGATTCGGCTTCTGATCGATGTTAGAGACTGCACTCGGCGTGACTCCTCCCACGTGCTGGGTAAAGTTGGCCATTTCCTGTTCGAAGACGGTGTCGGGCGTTGGGCTGGACTTTATGTGATGATTCGATGACAAAAGGTCACTCAAGGGCTAACAAAGAGGTTAACAAGCGAGAGACTGGCGGAGAATAGAAAGACGCTCACCACCCGAATTTCATCGACATGATGATTGCGCACTGTTCGAGGTGTCTTTCCTCGTAGTTTGTTTGGTGTTTTGAAGATTTCAGTCAATTTTCTAAGTTAGACAGTTCAATGTTAGCAGTGACATCCCAGAGAACTATTAAGTGAGAGCGAAACGCACAGTTGATTCCTGGAAAAGATCTCGGCCATGTGCTCATTCAGCCATTCTATTTCATGGCGTACAGGAAATTCAATCTCCTCCATTTCCTGGTCCACCAAGTGCATCACATTCTCCTTCTCGGCTGCGATCCACGCAGTTGAGCCCACGGGCTGATGCGCCCTTCTGGCGGTCGACATGGCCACGTCCAGATTGGAAGGAGTACAGAATGGGGGAAAGTAGGAGGCCTTCAATGGTAAAGCGAAGGCGTCTCTCTGCCAAACAGGCTACAGGAAATGTGTCGATCCGTGTTCAATAATGAATCATTGAGGCAGTCGTTGAGGGCGGCGGCGCGGCAATTGCGGTGTATGTATGGTGTCTGCTTCGGGTAGTATCAAAACATGCCAGACGCGTGACAACGTGACAACGCCAAATCAGGTGACTTGTCTATCACAAAATCGGGTTGCCACTAACCGCAAGGGCATTAGCGTTGGAAGAGTTCTCTGACTGACCAAATGATATAATTTCCGGCCAAGGCGAGATAAGGGATTGCCATCGGCGTCGTCACATGTTCATGTTTGATTCACGGTACCTGGCGCAGAGGTGGTGTATTGTTGATGCTTCCTTATCATCTGCATTTTTCCAGTACTTGCCCAACAATGCATGGAAAACATGTCCATCAAAAATTCACTCGCTGACGCCCACGCGAGTACTAGTATGTACGGCTGGTCTAATGCATTTCTCTCAGTGCTTTATGCCTACAGTGGCTTCAATCGGGCACATTATGTGAGTTCTAGGATAAGCCATCGATCATTGCTGGCTGGTCGCAGTCACTTACGATGAACAATATGTGCAGGTCCTTGGCGAAATCAACCGACCCCGATAAGTCTTTCCAAAAGCCGTGGCGACAGCGGTGGCTTTGGTTGCTGTCCTCTACAATATCAGCTACCTGGGTTTCTTGTTGGTCGGGCTATCAATCCGGTTCGGACTGATGGTCGTGTGTACGATTGCTGGCTCACTTCGCAAGCGTGCGCGGCTGTTGATCTGAACGGCTGTTGATCTAAACGGAACAGGAGTACATATGCACAGAACGTGATGAGGGTATTCGCATGAGCTACATGCTGCGATTACCTAGGTGGAGCAGGGCTCGGCATCTCAGACTACTACTACACGGTATATATCGTTTTACTGACGAGGCACAGCTGATATCAGCAAAGCTCTTTATATGGCCTTAGAAGAGACATGGTCACCAGGCAGAAATGTGAGGGAGGATAATCCCGCTAACAATGACTTCCATTTGCTCCATTGCCCAGGCAGGGCTGCGAAGTCCGGCGCTATAAGAATGCGGAGCCGATTTTGGCAATGGCCTCTTCCGTCAATTGGTCTGCTGAGAAGCAACTACCTATTAGTTATTCGTCCGGGACCATGATACAAAAAAAATGGCCTGGACGGGAGCACATACCGACGCGAATTGAGCAGTACCAGCGACTGACATAGGTATTGCGAAGCTATGATAGCGTCTGGTATGGCCGTATTCTATGAGGAGCACGTGGATTATGGATAAACTCTTGGCCTGCGACGAGTTCAAAAACGTTCCTCCCGGGCCTCTCTGAGGGAGATGAACAGGGTAGGACACAACCCCCGTTTCGTTCTACGGACAATAGCCTCTGACTGCTCTGTCCAGAAATTACGACGAGAACTTGATTGCACCAGCAGGGAACGGATACCATTTCCAGACATCACGACTGTTCTCCAGCTTCCAGAGAAAGATTTCCAGATTTGGATAACAGATCCAGAGGTCGACAAACTGGACGACGAGGCACTGGAAGTGATGCTAGAATGCTTTGTTCTTCTAATCACGCCCGTCAGTCGGGTAAGCATTACTCATATGGCACCAAAAAATGAGCCATTTCTAACATTCATCAGGAAATGTTTTCAAGCAAGAGTTCCCACTATGTTTTATCTAGTATGAACAGAAAAACATTTATGTGTAGTAGCTGTTTATCAGGCAGGGCTTGTTCAATCACATGCAAAGTGGCTAATTCTGTGGAGATTCTAAGTTAGATTAGCCTTTTCAGGAATGAACAGGAATGAACAAAGATGAAAAAAAGAAAAGAAATAGGAAAAAGAACTTGTGTGTAGAACAATAATATACTTGGTAACAAATAATGATCAAAGCAAGTATCATAGATGTAAACTTGTGGCAACAAAAGTAACTAACAATGACGCACAATTCACAACAGCAACCTGAAACTTTCCTGCCTTACTGACTGGAGCGACACCTTGTTGGGACTAGTGTAGTATGATTGATTGCATTGATTGCATCACTAGCCAAACACAAAAAAAAAAGGTATCCCAACAACCAACATCCTGTCTTTCTCCCCCATCTCCATCATCCTACTATAACTCCATCATTGTTCTCTTTCCCCATCTTTCCTGTGGTCTATCTGGTGTTGACCCTGTCGACCACGGCCTGTGGCATTGTCTCTCCTAGACCTCTCTCTCCTGTCATCAATTAACTAAACTAGCTGCGAGCTACCCTTATCAGCGTTACCCGAAAATCCTGCAGCATTGCAGCACCCACAAACCCTCAAGCCAAAATGGCAGACTTTGTGAGCGGCATGAGCTACCCGGTCGTCAACGGAGGCAGTAAGGTAAGTTCCTACAACATTCTCCATCATTTCTCCTGATGCGGACCTGCTTACCTGTTCTCTCTTTCAAAGTGTTCCTCGGCCGTCTTGCTATTCCCAAATCCCCACGAGTTTAGGCAGCAGGAATGTAATGGCAGTGAGGTGGTGGACATGGTGGCCCTTTTTTTATTAAGCCATACGGCCGGGCTGATTAAGACTTCTGGCCAGACTCCGTCGCTACCAACATTAACTCCGAAGCATCTAAAGCTGGGGACGAGCTGCAAGGCCTAAGAGACTTCAGGATCACCCCGTCTCAGACCACAGCAACAGGACAACCGCTGACTCGTATGTGGATGGAATCCCAATTACCAGGTACTAATACTGATCGAGGTTGCAGACTACCATTCCTTGCTGTACAGTCTCTTGAGCGTACGTTGCCCACAATTGTCCCGCTAAATACTGTGGCTGGAGCTCACCTTCAGACAGTGGGAACGACCCCGGGCCACCGCAATCTCCTTCGCAAGCGTCATTGCGTTCATCCTCGCTGCTCGATTTCTTCCCCTTCTTCGCTGGGTGTTCAAGTTTCTCTATCTATCCTTGGGACGTACGTACGAAAATGCACCTTGGCAGGTTTGTACATATGATCATGTGTGCTGATTGGTCCCTTTCCTAGTAATGGCTGCAATTGAAATCACGGGAAGAATCCTTCTGGCCCAGGGCCTGGCAAGTTCTTTCCGGCCCCGCAAGTACTACACCATCCCGAAAGAGACCGTTGAGGCCGTCCTCGAGGATTTTGAACAGCTGGTCGACTTCTTCCTCATCGAGTTCCAGCGAATCCTCTTTGCAGAAAACATCGTCCATACAGTTGTGGTATGCCACCGTTTTCTTTCTAGCGAATTATTGAACCATTGTTTGAACAATACATCTGACAGCTTGGCAGGCCTTTTCTGCAGCTTTTTTCTCATACTGGCTGATCAAGATTCTGCCGTTGTGGGCATTTTCTTTGCTTGCTGTGACCGTTGCTTATTTGGGACCCCTCGCGTACATCTCTAACCAGGAAATCATCGATGAGCAGATTGAGAACGCACAGCAAATGATCAACTCCCAGGCAACCCATGTGAAAGATCTTGCTGGTCAGCAAACAGCTCAAGCTACTGTGTTGGTGAAACAATACGTCGGTGACTACAGTGCCAAGGCCCAGGAATACATTGGTCGAAGCCGTTCTGCCTCACCTGAGTTATCCAAGGCTCCAGTCGCCATTAAGGCGGAACCCAGCTCCCCAGAGTCCAAAGTGAGGCAGACTGACTTCCCCGAGGCCCCCCAGGATGAGCCTACTTCCGAACCCTCTGCCCCGGAAATCAAGTCTGAATTAATCCCTGCATCCTAGTCGAGCCCATTTTCAAATACCTCCATTGTTCAATAGGGTTAATGGTGCCGCGAAATCTCCACTACGATGACATTTGGTGGCATAATGCAGTGCAGCATCGTGAACAATTGAGTGTACCCGAAAGTGGTGCTGTCTAGAATGGGGGCCGACGACCGAGAGAGGCAGTCTTCAGCCATGCTTGGATCTTGAGTTGACCGACTTTGTGTATGATGATGAAGCACAATGATTTTTCTTTTCACGGAATTTTCATATTTCTTCAGCCGAATCACCTTCAACATATTTTCCTTCTATACTTTGTCCCTGTTTTATGTTACTGAGTAATTATATTCATTGGTCCCCCTTGCAGGCCAGTAGGAACGAAATAGGGCATCCACCTCTCGCTGCGTAATTCATGTGGCACATGTTAACCTCTGCACTCATTTATCTTGTAATCTTCGTCTGATTATGAAGCAGTGCACGAACAACTCCATCTCTTCTTTCAATTTCCTTAGTGTATGGATAGCATATCATGCTCTCGTATGTCGTTTGACTTTAACCTCGGATTTCCTTTAACAAGTTCACTTATGCTATTTTGGTTCTATTTATTCCCTATGCAACTAGCTGTTCCGCCTCCTTAGTTCAAATATTCTATACTGCTGCCGTTTTAACTGGCATCGAAATGAGCACCAACATTTGCAGTAAATGACTTACAGTGGTCAGATTGTACCTACCATTTACGGGTGCAGTGTAACCGGTGACAGGATCAAGAACAGCATTTTTCTAGAGTACTGCAGGTATTTATCATTAGGTGTGCTCTACTAGACTCAAAGATATAAGAAGGCCAGAGGCATGAAATATTAATTAAACCTTTTTCGCCGAACGAGAAATTGTTCTTCTGCCTTCTCAAGCTCCCCCTGATCTTAATATCTAATAATAAGTTAATTCCTCTAGATTCCTAACAAATATGATGGACCAGTTGGTGCTTTTATTATCCGAACCACTATAGTTACCAGGTAGCGTAAAAAAGACAGAAGAGCATCGATCACTCTGTATTGTAATGATAGCCTATCATGCATAATAATAAATAATATCATAATAATATGACCCCTGATATGTATCACTATGTATCATAATATTCTGATCCTTCACCGAACATATGTACATACATACCTAGGTAGGTATGTAGGTTACACAACACCTTACATCATGTATAGAGCCTATATATATATGTATTCAATGTTGACATAGTCTTGACATCCATGATTAATCTCTCAACATTGAAGCCCGGCGGAATTACGTTTAGAACATTTAATACATACAGTAGTACTTTAATATTTTAAACTCGCAACGGTCTGATCATGAGAGAAATGCTTGATTCTGGCATGTATGGACTGTGGACCGGTTTTCAATCAGATTATCATTATCAATTGCCATGATCCAGATCATGCTTATTAGACGAAAACTAGATGTACGTACTACTACTAACTACGGGGTTTTACAAGCCGATCCTCTTCCTTAAGTTTCCTAGCCCATTTTATGATCGTACTACGCATATGATATGATATGATATGGTATGATACTACTAGGTAGTACGTAGCTTCTCAGTCTAATCAGCGATTGGCATCAAAATCCATGTAATAAGTTAAAAGGAAGGTCAGAAACAAAGTGGAATATTCTCTAGACACTATCACATATGCATGGACAGTATGTGGTGAATGACAAAATGACACCTGACTCCAAGAGGATGCAGTTCGGTAAGATTCCAGCTTGCTCATGATATAACCAAAACAGAAACGAAAATGAAAATGAAAGCACTATCTATCTCTTTTTTTTTGTCGGTTTTTCCTTTTTGTGTGTGGTTTGGAAGGGGGAAAAAAACAAAAACGAAAAATAGACACGATGCCTCCCCCACATAGCTTGCGCCGAGTTTTCCTTCTAGAGCTCGTTACGGCCGTTGCTCATGATAACAGAGAAGAATGCATGGGATAAGCGATGCTGATGAGGAGCCCCTTTCAGACATTTATCGGGCTCGGACCGAAGCGCTGCGTCGCATACGACGATCATCTTGTGCATTGAAAGAACGCTCTTCCCCCCCGCAAAAGTTACTAGTGCGAGGTTCGTAGCTCTCGGGGGATTTGTTGAGGCTCTCAAGTTCTCTCCTCCCCTGTTTGGCTAGGCTTAGGAGGGTTTGAGCTGCTTCCAATTGCTCACCTAAGCTCATAAACGCGGATGTCCTTTCGGCTCGCCATTTTGTGACTGGTGATACTGGAGAGGCCATTGACAATGTATCATCACCATTGCAATTGCCATCATTCTCCTCGTTTCCTTCCGCAGTTCTCAAATTTCCGTCCAACTGGCTATGGAATGTCGTACTGCATGTGTTGCAATCTGACGAAACGAGTGTACAAGTCGAGTTAGCAGCGCTATCCTGCTCTTGCTTTGGAATATTTGATATTGAGTCCAAAAGCTCCAGTGGTGATTGGTCACTAGAACGATCCATTTTGAGATGCCGAGGGATGTTTATGGCGGCAAAAGAGTTGGTCTGCGGCGAGAGACAGTACATGTCATCTTCGTCGTCGTCATCCATGGCATCGTCAGAATACGATACTGTGACACTTTGAGGTTTTGAACCGATGATATTCCCCGGTCTATCAGGCTTGCATGTTCCGGAAACAAGTTGTCCAAGCCCCGTGCCGTTGGATCTCAGCTTAATCTCCAGCGTCCGATAATGGTTTGCAGACTCTGTAGCCTTGCGGACGATCGCAGAGTCAATCCTCATCTTGCCGAAACTCTTCTTATCCTCCGGTAGAATGCAGAGGAATGGGAAATCATCTCCAAAAAGCGGCGTGAGTGCATGTCGAATTCTCCAACAGAAGGTTGCTGCAACGGCCCTTGCGACTTCGAACGGCATCCAGTATCCTAAATACGGTCAGCATTTCTAACTCTCCTCATCGATAGAAGACTGGTAAGTTACCCTGTGCGGCCAGAGCACCTCCAGTAATGCTGTGGCAGATATCTCGAAGACCAGGATTGGCGTCGAGAACTTTCCCTGGAGCCGTCTACTTTAGAGGTCAGCGGCATGCAAAGAGAACGGATAAGAATCCAAGTTGCCTACTTTAGGAAAGTTATTGCACTTAAATAAATGCGTTGTCCTGACAAGACCAATGTTGTAATCCCACATTACTGTCCAGACTTTCTCCTCCTCTGGGATTTTGAAGGTATACTGGAACACTGCTTGGGTTCAATAGATGTCATCATGGCATGGAATCATTCTTACCTTCAAAACTCTCCCTCCCTGTCTTCTCCAAAAACGACTTCTTCTCGCTGTTGTACGGGATGTGCCTCGGATAGTGAGAGATCTGACCCATGGGATGTATTTGAAATTTTCGATGGCATCTAGCCAATTCTTCATCCTGTCTCTCGCATGGAGGGTACCTCAATTCTCCCCTGACATCCCCCTTTTCGAAGACAGGGGCGTCTTTCGTCATTTTCGGCTTTTTCGTTCGCCAGAAAACGGCTTTCTGGCTTGGAGGATAGCTTGCGATGGGGGACTCACGGGGCTGGTGACAAAGGTTGGTCGCTTCTGGAAGGGGATTGAGCAAAGCTTCAATAGATACCATAATACTGGAGCCAGAGAGCAACCTAAATAATGGCGGACTCAGCCATGGAATCCCAATGGAACACTCTCCAGAACTGGTTGACAACACAAACAGGATGCAAGACGTAAGAATGGGGGATGACGCTATGTAGCGCCCACAAGATGCAGGATCTTCAAAAAGAAAAAGGGAATGTGAAACAGGAGCAAAGAGGACAAAAAAGAATAAGGCGCAGAAAGATGCAGAAATCCGATGGACATCCCTGACCCAGATGTTTGAGAATGTTGATGATTGTAAACAGATCACATAGATAGCCTGCTCATCACTTATGGGGACACATACACATATTATAAACACAAGCTCTCTTTGTGGAAGAGCCATTCTGTGCTGAATTTCGCACAGGGATATGGATAGCTTATGTGACCTGCCTCATCCATTTGTAAAGGAACTAGGAGACACTCTCCTCATCAAAGGCACAAGGGATGTTTGTACCGGTGAAGCATTCTCTGCAAATGAAAGTCATGCCATTCCTTTCCCCTTCCTTCTTGATGCAGCCTGCAGGTAATAACCAGGGAATTGACCCAGACACTGGGGAGCATTTGTAGAGCTTTGTTACACAGACAGTTAAGCTTGTGTACTGGGAACCCCATATAAGATCCAAGTGGTGCAGAATAATAGTCTTCCGCTATGCAGAAGAAACTTAGCCAATGAATGAAAAAAGAAAGGTCGGTCTAGAAATAGCTTACCTCCATTCTTGATTCATAGAATGCATAGTTAAGAGTAACAAGGATGCTGCATGTTGGAGTGCCTCTTTCAATCTCCCATCTGCAACGAACCGGAACGACGAAGGGATAGCCTTCCGAAGAATAAGGAGCCTTGCTAGAATTCGGCAGCTAATAATCTTCCATTCACAATCTTGTCCACTAATGATTCCGAATTGAACTGTCCATGGTAAAGAACTTGGCCTGGTGAGAGAGGTTGAAAATGATGATCGATAGGAACCGGAGAGGGATTACAGATGGGCGCGTATCCCTGCATTATAACCGTAGTATCGGTATCCTATCCTACTTCAGTATACTTTTTTTTCAATATCCACACATTGCTCAGTTGAGTTAGTCATGCGTTAAATGAATCAATGAACCAATTAGCAGGCCCAGGTGTTCGTTTGTTTTCAGGGTCAAGGGAAACGGGAGACCACAGAGGTTGCTGCAGGTGTCACGAAACCTTGTAGCCTGGTAGGCGGTTCAAGATATCTCTTCAAGCAAGCTTCATGGAGAAAACATTGGAATTATATATTCATACTAATAGGGAAAAGAAGAAGCAAAGTCATCCAAATCGGTTCAAGTCTAGAACAGACTCTACTGCAGGGTACTAGCATGCAGGAGTTATATTCAGCATATTAACAACGGCAGTGCATGAATGATGAATGCTAAGCTTAGATGGGAATGTCCACTTTTCAAGCAGAATCCACATGCTGGTATCTTTATCCACAAATTCTGGTTGATCATGATGTATCCATACGGCTATCATATCGTACTGTACATATATAGCCGCTAGGACAGCTTCAACTGAGGCAGCGAGAGCTGAAGGAAGTGAAGGCTCAAAATATCATAGGATAGAAACATGACGCTAGCAGACTCCACCTAATCCACATCGGCGTAAAATGCACAAAATGTTGTTGCATTATTATTGCATATGTACAATAAATACTTAGGTATGTACATACAGGGTGCCCAGACCCACTTTGCTTCGCTATGCCCCTTCGGGACTGGCCCCGAGGAGCAACTGCCCTACAGTAGCTTGTGCAATTGTATGAAGACCACTTTATCGACTCATTATACTTCCATAACCATTGCCAATTCTTTCGGACAAACGTCCATTTGCTTGTACTCTATCTAACCTATAGTTGCTACACCCTGATTCACGAGCTCCGGTCGCGATAGGGTATATTCTAGAACTTCATGGCCACCACCACTCACTCTTCTTATTCAAATGATA
>NPHW01003260.1:0-21746 GCA_002240705.1 Elaphomyces granulatus
ATTTCCCGCAGCAATTTTGTGGAATGCATCTTGTTGCCTATTTTGGTTTAAATGATATTATGGTGAGACTACTGGAGGAAAAAGACCCAGATACCAAGGACAGCTTTGGCCGGACGCCATTGTCCTACGCCGTGGAAAGGGGGAACGCGCGGGTGGTAGAGCTGCTTCTTGATTACAACGTTGACTTAAACTCCGAATCCAAAGATGGATGGACACCGTTCTCCCAAGCTATAGAGGGAGGAAGTGCGACAGTTGTACAGGTTCTACTTGCTAGAGGAGCAAAAATAGACTTTCGATATAAACTCGTAAGGACATCCAACCACATGTGAATACATATATACTAGACTGACGATTGCAGGGTGTAAGTGAACATTGAATCCAACCACATCCGAATAGATCTATACTTGATTGACGACTGATACTGTCCTCCTTTACTATCGCAGAAAGTAAGTGAATCCAACCATATCTACCTAATACTGGATTGACGGCTGACACTGTCCTCCTTTACTATTGCAGCCTGTAAGTGAATCCAACCATATTTGAATATATCTATACTAGATTGACGATTGACACTGTCCTCCTTTACTATTATAGAGAGTAAGCGAATCAAACCATATCTAAATAGATATATATTAGATTGACGGCTGACGCTATCCTCCTTTACTATTGCAGAATGTAAGTGAATCCAATATCTGGATAGATATATACTAGATTGACGGCTAACACAGTCCCCCTTTACTATTGCAGGGAGTATGTGAATCCAACCATATTTGAATATATCTACACTAGATTGACTGACGCTGTCCTTTACTACTGTAGCCTGTAAGTGAATCCAACCACATCTGAATAGATCTATGCTATATTAATGTCTTCTTTGACTATTATAGAGAGTAAGTTCCTCTTTTGGGCCTAAGGTGGTCCGTGGATTAAAATTAGAGTTAGACTCCACTGTCGCGAGCTGCAGAAAATGGCGACAAGGGATTTGTAGAGCTACTTCTTAAAAATGGCGCCCAGCCAGACTTTGAAGATGAGAACAGCTGCACACCGTTGTCACGAGCTATAGAGGGAGGAAATGTGGCGGTTGTAGAGCTTCTACTTGCCCAAGGAGCAAAAGTAGACTATCAGTATAAAGTTGTAAGTAAATTCAACCCATCTACACTACATTGACGGCTGACACTGTCCTCCTTTACTATTGCAGTGGGTAAGTGAATCCAACCATATCTGAAGAGATCTATACTAGATTGACGGCTGACGCTGTCCTCCTTTACTATTGCAGTTTGTAAGTGAATGCAACCATATCTGAATACATCTATACTAGATTGACGGCTAACACTGCCCTTTGCGATTGCAGAGAGTAAGTGAATGCAACCATATTTGAATAGATCTATACTGGATTGACGGCTGACACGGTCCTCCTTTACTATTGTAGGGCGTAAGTGAATCCAACCATATCTGAATAGATCTATACTCGATTGACGGCTGACACTGTCCTCCTTTACTATTGCAGCCTGTAAGTGAATTCAACCATATCTGAATATATCTACACTTGATTGGCGGCTGACGCTGTCCTCCTTCACTATTGCAGAGAGTAAGTGAATCCAACCATATTTGAATAGATCCAACCTAGATTGACGGCTGACACTGTTCTTCTTTACTATTGCAGAATGTAAGTGAATCGATCCATATTAATGACTAATACTGACTTCTGTGACAATTATAGAGAGTAAGTTCCTCTTTTGGGCCTAAGGTGGTCCGTGGATCTCCCTATTTAAACCAGAGCTAGACTCCACTGTCGCGAGCTGCAGAAAAAGGTAACGAGGGGGCTGTAGAGCTGCTTCTTAAAAATAGGGCCCAGCCAGACTTTGAAGATGAGAACGGCTGCACTCCATTGTCACGAGCTATAGAGGGAGGAAATGTAGCTGTTGTGGAGCTTCTACTTGCTCAAGGAGTAAAAGTAGATTATCGATATAGACTTGTAAGTAAATTCAACCGATCTACACTAGTAGATTGACTGACACTGTCCTCATTTATTATTACAGTTTGTAAGTGAATCCAACCATATCTGAATAGATCTATACTCAATTGACGGCTAACGTTGTCCTCCTGCAGGATGTAAGTGGATCCAACCATGTCTGAATAGATCTATACTAGATTGACGGCTAACATTGTCCTCCTTTACTATTGTAGGGCGTAAGTGAATCCAACCATATCTGAATAGATCTATACTAGATTGACGGCTGACACTGTCCTCCTTCACTATTGCAGAGAGTAAGTGAGTCCAAATATATCTATACTAGATTTGCGGCTGACTCTGTCCTCGTTTATTATTGCAGCTTGTAAGTGAATCCAACCATATCTGAATAGATCTATACTAGATGGATGGCTGACGCTGTCCTCCTTTGCTATTGCAGCTTGTAAGTGAATGCAACCATATCTGAATAGATCCATACTAGATTGACGGCTGACACTGTCCTCCTTTACTATTGCAGAATGTAAGTGAATCCAATCACTTCCGAATAGATCTATACTAGATTGACGGCTGACGCTGTCCTCCTTTATTATTGCAGTTTGTAAGTGAATCCAACCATATCTGAATAGATCTATACTAGATTGACGGCTGACACTGCTCTTTCACTATTGCAGTGGGTAAGTGAATTCAACCGTATCTGAATAGATGACGGCTGACGTTGTCCTCCTTTATCATTGCAGGATGTAAGTGAATCCTACCATATCTGAATAGGTCTATACTAGATTGACACTCTCCTCCTTCACTATTGCAGCCTGTAAGTGAATCCAACTTCCATATCTGAATAGATCTATACTAGATTGACGGCTGACACTGCTCTTTCACTATTGCAGTTTGTAAGTGAATTCAACCATATCTGAATAGATGGCGGCTGACGTTGTCCTCCTTTATTATTGCAGGATGTAAGTGAATCCAACTATATCTGAATAGATCTACACTAGATTGACACTGTCCTCCTTCACTATTGCAGCCTGTAAGTGAATCCAAACTGCCATATCTGAATAGATATTGACGGCTGACGCTGTCCTCCTTTAATTGCAGGATGTAAGTGAATCCAACCATATCTGAATAGATCTATACTAGATTTGCGGCTGACTCTGTCCTCGTTTATTATTGCAGCTTGTAAGTGAATCCAAGCATATCTGAATACATCTATACTAGATGGACGGCTGACGCTGTCCTCCTTCACTATTGCAGGGAGTAAGTGAATCAAACCATATCTGAATAGATCTATACTAGATTGACGGCTGACTCTGTCCTCCTTTGCTATTGCAGCCTGTAAGTGAATCCAACCATATCTGAATAGATTTATACTAGATTGGCGGCTGACGCTGTCCTCCTTTACTATTGCAGCCTGTAAGTGAATCCAACCATATCTGAATAGATCTATACTGGATGGACGGCTGACTCTGTCCTCTTTTATTATTGCAGCCTGTAAGTGAATCCAACCATAGATCTATACTAGATTGACGGCTGACGCTGTCCGCCTTTACTATTGCAGCCTGTAAGTGAAGTGAATCCAACCATATCTATACTTGATTGACGGCTAACACTATCCTCCTTTACTATTGCAGCTTGTAAGTGATTGCAACCATATCTGAATAGATCTATACTAGATTGACGGCTGACGCCGTTCTCCTTTACTGTTGCAGATCGTAAGTGAATCCAACCATATCTGAATAGGTCTATGTTATATATATTAATGACCAATACTGTCTTCTTTGACTACCATTATAGAGAGTAAGTTCTTCTTTTGGGCCTAAGGTGGAACTCCCTTTTTGAAACCAGAGTTAGACTCCATTGTCGCGAGCCGCAGAAAAAGGTAATAAGGCAGTTGTAGAGCTGCTCTTTAAAAATGGCGCTCAGCCAGACTTTGAAGATGTAGGCGGGCATACGCCGCTATCACGAGCTTTACGTGCGGGTAACGCCAATATTGTTCGGCTACTGAATCGATCGTGATCCATGACCTCTTTTCTAGGTGATTAACGTTGGCCTTTAGTGGGTGGGAGAAATACTTTATTACTAATGCATCTCTTTAGTCAATGAGCTGGACTAGTGACCAGCGTGATGCAAATGCTTCGCATCCTTACAGTGTGTATGGGCATTGTCGCCGTGACTGGAATGCCCGAAACTCGCATCAACTTGATTTTTGTTCTAGCTTGCTTTGGATGGTTATCATATGCATCACTTTATCAATTGCAATACTATAATAGTTTTCTTCTGTCCCTGTTACCTAAACTTCGTGTGTGCGAGTGTGTGGCGTTTTTCGCCCTTGATACTTGCTATCTAGCGGGTCAATCCTTTAACCAAGATTGTTGCAATGCTTATTCACTTTCAGATAATCGCTATAAACCAATTTCCATTGTGGCCATATTTTGAGCATGCCTACTTTTAGGTAGTATATAGTGTCACAGCGTTTGAAGAGGCTTGACCGAAATGTTATTAGAGCTTCCAGGCAGCTGTACATGTGTTTTAGCGCAGGGCCATAACTTATCCATGATACTAATAGTGTATTGACTTAAGAACAAAGGTAAAATAGGTGGTTCCGAATCCCAGGCAGGGCCTGCGATATTTTACGTATTTTATTTTACAGTTAAAAGATAGGTAGGTACTTACCTAAGGCATTCAAATGGGGAGGGTTTTCAAGCTGGACATACTACAGTGACTACACTAGCTGTGCTTCCTGGCAGGGCTTCTTGTTCATCACCTTCCTCCTCCCATCGTCATCATCATCATCATCATCATCATCATCATCATCATCATCATCATCATCATCGGCGGGTTCATCACTCGTCTCGCTCGCAGGTTGAATACCAACACTGGCTGTCCGATTCAGAGGGCTACATATCATATCATATACATGTATGGGAAACGGTGAGGTGGCATCGGCGCTGCAAGAAGCAGTGATGGCAGTGCGTGCGGATGATATAAACATGCCGCTGAACTGGGCGCAGTTTTGTCGACTACGGGGCATGACGTCGTAAGTTATGTATGTATCTTGTTTGTCATGTTACAGTGGCGATTTCGAGTGTCTGTTACCTAATATCATGGTCTTCGGTAGTGTATATACTATACATAGACTGAGGGCACGGAATTATGTTTCCTTTCTCTGGGGCCGGCCTTGACTGTGAACTTAAATATTGTCCGAGCAACCTTGATGCATCTGTGGGATAGGTTTGAAATAGTTCTTATCAGAATACAGCAACATTAGGATGATTAATTGGTGTCCAACATATGATTGCCGAAATCATTGCGTGTGACACCAGATGAAGCAAGCTCATCAATAACCACGACCCAAATTACGAGCATTATTTAGAATATTATCTACATATGGAATTGGCGACCAGTCAAGAGTTCGGGAGATATTACATATAGTATGTATGTGGATGTAAATCCCAGCCTTATTTGCATTATAATAAATGATATCTCCTGGCTGGGGTACCTAATTCTTCGAGTTGACAAATATATATTAAGTAGGATTGCTCTTTCGAACGGAAACATGTACATAGCTTGTTCTGTTCTGAACCCAATGCAAGAAGTGTCAGGACGCACAATGAGACAAGGCAGTATATATAATATATGATCAGTTGCCAAATGACGTCTTTGCAACCAGTATCAATTACCTATTCCTTGCTATTATTATACTATACAACAGCAATCGTCGATACAGATACATACGTACACTGGTATGTAGAATATAAATTCATGTGATATGTAAAACAAAACAAAAGATATGATAGAAAGAAAGAAAGACCAGGGGGAAATGGCTCAAAAACAATTGAATGAGGGAGAAATTAAAATGCGACCTTCAACAAACATAATTAATTAATACCGTCACTCTGCTTGACCCTTGGGTCGTACGGTCCATCTATCATATGTATTTACATACATTGATCCCCCGAGGTTTGGCTTCGCTTGTGCATCTATATCGCTCCGGGTCTTGTTCGGAACAAAATAACTTCCGTTGTGTTTTGTCATAGGGGCCAGTTTTATACTGAGCCCTGTCACTCTATCAGTTCATCAGCGTGAGCCGGAACTGCTGGAGGATTCTTCTCCTTAGCCACCGGCCCACCATCTCGTGACCTGCTCAACATATATTAAGGAACTTGACAAAATATCATGTATGAACGCATGTGTATGTATCAAAAATGAACGACTCTATTAGTGTATACCTACGATATACGCTTTGAGGGCTACAAAATCCCTAGAAGGATAATCTAGACTAACATGTAACCAGTAGGTATGCCGCAGCTTATAGCCCAGCTGAAGCGTCTTTTCTCATCTGCTCGTCCCCCAGTCGAATTCACTCCGGCGATTATGATATTCTGCCCATGGTCGTTGGTTAAGCGTCATTATTATTATTATTGAGGTGATGTTCTGCGTTAGATTCGAGCTGTTGTGGCGTCTGGTCTCCCTCAATAAGTCGCCTGATGGGGGTATCTCTTCGAATTTTAGTTGGTCTTATCGGATCGTATATAATACCGGGAAAGGCTATAATACTGTTAGTTCTAGGATGCTACTATATACATACCTATATATATATATCTCTCTCTCTCTCTCTAAGGATGGGATTTGACACGCGACGTACCTCGATATTTATTAAGAGCAACCTTCAACGAAAGGTTACGGGCTTCCAGTGCCTGTATATAGCAAGAATTCTAGGAAATTCTCGCTTATATATATATACTCTCCTGCCGTTCACGTTTTCAGATTATGAAGGCCTGAGTCGGCCGTGGTGCTAAGTGTATCACCAGGTCATAGCCAGAATGGCACAAATCGATGACCGGTGATCGATCTCAACGTACTATTATATATATATTTTGTCTGGACGACCATGGTCTTCGCAGGTTCCCGAACCTATAGCACAAGGCTTTCTACAGTTCGATGTATTGCGTGTCGGCCGGATCGAGGTCCCGACACAGAAATGGGATCGGTGGAGCGATATGACTCTTTTCGAAGGCCACAGTTTGCGCAACCAGTCGAGTTGTTGTCGCATTTTTGCTTGCGATGCTAATAAAAAGGAGAGCAGTTAGTGAATGGTTTGTTGAATTTCATGAGCAAAAAAAAGGAGAAATAATAGAAAGACCGGAAAGTAGTGATTTGCGACTCACCTTGCATCTATCGCAAGCGAATGCAGAACAAAAGGGCCGCCATCATTGACCCTAGGAGTTATATACGGCGTCGCCGAAGCGACCCGTCCTGCAGGTCGACCTCGTCGTCCCCGTGAGCCTCGGGGGGCGGCTGAATTTCAGGCGTCTCGCATTAGTCTCGACTACTTCCAGGGTCTCTCTTCAATTCTCCCTTGGACAGTACTCAAAGGCACCTGGTTTCGTTGAGTGGGCTGTACATGGCCTGAATCCTGGATACCCGCACTCCCGGAGCCACCGTCAATGGGCTAAGTGGTCATGATGTTGTTGCTGGATACGGATTCACAGACGGCCGATTGCCTCAAAGTCTCATTCACTTCCCTTGCGCTCGATAACTTCGTCGTCTAGATGGCCATTTAAGAATGCCACCTTTGTATCATAGAGCGTGCCTGCAGTGAGAGAAGTATTCCGTAAGAGGTTGTTCCACCTAAATCCCCCCTTAGCTTTGTAGACCTCCTTACTTATCCTGACCTCCTGCTCACATACGATGTCGGCTGCTACATCATCAACATCTGGAACACCTTCATCGTCGTACATGTACGACACAACCTTCCTCAAATCGGAGTGATGAAGCTTGAGCCATCCCATGCGATATGGATCTGGCCGTACAATCGTCTGGAGAGGTGGATTCTCCGAATTCATGATTCTGTAATGATTGATTATCTCGCCCAACCCGGTGATATCGCTGTCCATTGACGGATCGTAGTGCTTTGGCTTTGCTGAATCGTTGTAAGAAGCTAGGGCCTTAAAGATTTGTTCCGTTGTTAGTGGAGTGATGACGATCTAGAGATTCTAGACAGAACGAATGCACACAAAGTGCGGATTTAAAATCTCTAGGTCTCTTGTTGACTGTCTAGAGTTTCTTGAACGCCTTAGAATGGATTCTGCTGACCGACTTGTTCCTCCGTTGGTGGTTGCCTCTTCGCCCCCGGCTCACTAAGGCAGTCATAGCTTTTGGAAAATGAGTCTCTTGCAACGGCTGATCATTCCATATAGTTGTCTCGCATTGCGAGATAGCCCAACCATCCTGTCTCGGCTATGTAACAACAGGTTCCAAAAAGCACGTGTAGTCATGACATTATCGCAATGAATAATTGCTTCATGTCCCGTATTGAAGCCTCGTTTCTGACGTAGAGTTGAATTGAGGACATCGAAAAGGTTGTCTGGAGTGTTAAACTCCGGTTGGTTCTGTTGAGTCTGCTGAATACCCTTGTTCAAGTGCATCTTGGGTGATTTGTTGTTCCTCCGGTGCGGGATTCCTTGATGGATTGCAACCTTGGTAAATCAAGTGGTTGCCACGTTTTTTACCGGACCGAGCGTCCATCACAGTCAAGTATGAAAGGGACAGGTGTGAAGGATGTGATGGCTGGCTAGTACTAAGCGATAGTGGTACAATGTAGCCATCGATCTCGCAGTCAAAGATCAAGCATCCAACGGCCGTTCGCAGTTCGTGATCGCTTTCGTGATCGCTTGACGGTGCTGGAACTCCTTCCGTGTCGTCACAGCTGCATTCCTCTGCCTGCTCGTGCTCTTTTATGAGACCTAATAACTTGATGAGTTATCAATATAATAGGGTAACCTTCTCTTCAACCTGATCAAAAAAAAATCGTACTTTCAGATTTTTCAAGACGTTGAACGCCAATCTAGTCACAACTTCACAAGTTTTGGAATTTCGAAGAATCCTCGAACTGTGTAAGATCCTCTAGCCACAGGTCTGAGTCCAACTTGCTGAAGTTTTCCCAGTCAGAGCTTAGATCAGGTTCATGGCCTGGGCAGGCAAAGGTCAGCCGGATCTGCTCACCTGGGGGGGAAGGTTCGGTTGAGAACGATGGTGTTAAATAAGTCCATGATGAAGTTCTACCCATCGCTTGATAGAATGCGTTGTAATTAGATATGGGATATGCCGCAGAGCTAAGTACTATGTAGTTAACGGATGGAAAAATTTAAAGCCAGTAAAAGAATGATCACCCTATGATATATATTCAGATGGTATGTCATGCTGTGGAGTGAATGTCAATCTATCTGGTCTAGTGAATGTCTTTGAGGCCATTGACATCACTTGGAAATTACCGTTGTATCCATCTATCTTTGTTCCACTTTTCAAGGTGAACCTCAACAGTGGCATAGTGATAATGCATATAAAGAAGAGGTTCTGTAATTTTTCTTTCAAAGTAGACAACCCGGGTCATGTCATCTGTATGATAGTATAGAAGTCTACTCATAGATAATAATAATACAGATTCCCTACTTATTACTGGGTGGGATGGGACCTTATTGCTGCCCCGGAAGAACAAACATCTACCAAGAAGCACAACAAGATATAGGTAATACATTATATTCACCAGACTCAACAGGACGACGGCGGTTTCGATCACAGTGTTTACCTTGGTCCCGTGCACCTGTGGTCTCCCTCAAGATCGCATTTTTTGTGGGTGGCCCCGACTAACTGGTGAGGGTTGAAATTAAAAATATAGGAAGGTGACGGCGGTGAACCGCCTTTTTTCAATCTCACCCAACGACGAGGGGTCCAGAATCAGACCAATCAAACGGGTACCGGTGTCTTAGGACTATCATAGATTGGCCTTTTTTGAGGGGACGGCTGAGAAACTGATACAAGGGATAAGACAGAATTGCATCGTCATAATTCATTAGAATATTATAATCTTGCTTTACGTTGTGTCTCCTTTAAAGGTGTAACCAATAAGAACTCTTCTTCAATAACTTTTGTTCGCTTCTCTTGAGTTGAATTCCTTATCAGTAGAGTAGGTATCTAGAACAACCAAGTCCAAACAGTTGCTTAGAGATCTGCATCCTCCTCGTCCGGTAGAGGCATGTTCTTGGCCTGTTCCATTTCCATCTGATATTGCGCGATAAGCTCCGGATTGACTTCGACTTCTGGTGGAGCGAGCGCAGGGGCAGCGACAAATTCCTGTATAATTGTCAACAATGATGAATGCTCTGATTTGCTTGTAGCAGAAGGCGAAAGAAAGCGTACCAGAGTTGGATTTCCGACAAGTTTCCTGGCGAGCCAAAGGAAGGGCTTTTCGAAGTTGTAGTTGGACTTGGCCGAGATATCGTAGTATTGGAGGTTTTTCTTTCGGTGGAAAGTGATCGTCTTGGCCTTCACCTTTCGCTCCTTGACATCAACTTTGTTGCCGCACAGAACGATCGGAATGTTTTCGCAGACACGAACGAGATCCCCTAATGACGTCAAGGGGTTAGATCTAATTACGCCAAGGTTGGAGACCGAGTAGAAGACATACGATGCCAGTTTGGAACGTTCTTGTAGGTGATACGCGAGGTAACGTCAAACATGATGATGCCACACTGGCCATTGATATAGTAACCATCTCTTAAGCCTCCAAATTTCTCCTGCCCCGCAGTATCCCAGACATCAAATTGAATGGCTCCTAAGTTCTGTGGTTGAGTTAGTCGGTAGCACAAAGATGTTTCACGCTGTGGTGACTGGCAGGGGGAGGGGAGGGCATACAGTCGTGAACCCAAGTGGGTGGACTTCGACGCCGAGGGTGGCAATGTATTTCTTCTCAAATTCGCCAGTCAGATGGCGCTTGACGAACGTTGTCTGTATGACATTCCTGGGTTAGCGAGACTTTCCAGACGATTATCCAAACTCTCATTGTCTTGAACGAGACACAAGAATGATACGATCCTGTGAAGTCACAAGATCACGGCATGGATATATCCGTCGGCTGCTCAGAGCCGTATCACGCACTCTCTAAAGGGAGAGAGGAAATCTATTGAGGCTTGCCTTTCCAGTACCGCCATCGCCAACCAGGACGAGTTTGAACGTTGGCGGGCCTTGATCAACCATCGCTGATAGGAATGAGATGAAAGAAAACTTTGAACAGGGAGAGTAGTCAAATGACAGAAGAGATTTCCTGAGAATGTGGTACGATGCCGCTGGTATTAGGGGCTGCGAGTTGATGTCCTTGTGGTGTGTTTGAGTTGGACGGATGATGGAATTTTCAAGCAGAAAGGTCGGTGACAACAAGCAGTAACAAAGGCTTTTGGCACGTGATTAGTGGCCTTTGCCCCTCCATTACCTAATACGCCTGTAACATTGGTGGGGGTTTTCTAACCATATCAGGACATCTGACTTAATTATATATATTTGCGTCATTATTCATAGGGTGGACTGGTCTAGTTAATCTACCCTTGGCCAAGGCCCAATAGTCTCAAAATATCAAAGCTCCTACTCATATGTTGCAAATGAGAACTTGGTTGACATGATAACTCTGGTGATGATTGGCATGACCTCCAGGCGACGATTGCTCTGAGCCCCAGCCTTCATCGAAGAACAATAAAGTAGTACTACTTCGAACTTGAGCTGGACATCCCTGATCAGTGATCACCTATCACAACGGAACAAGGTGGCAGCCTAGGAGGCCACGGCCACCCCAGTTGCGCCTCGGGGTGAGCTCCAAGCTCAGCTCCATAGTTTCTGGGCCAGAGTCCTTCCTCCTAACCACCCGGACCTCTAAAGGACGCTATGCATTTGTCAGAGAGTTTGCAGGATGTGCGAAGGGACCGTGAAGCCTACTCCTTCGTTCTGTTGTACAACTTCGGACACCCAGGAGAGATGCTCGTGATTTACCCAATTAACCTCTCCGAAATATCCGAAATAACGAATAGCATCTCCCATCTTTAGGCCAGCGGAATCGGCAGGGCTTCCGTTGACGACGCTATTAACCTTTGCAAACGGAGCCCCGATAGCCCCAGTGCGCGTAGGAAGTGTAGTGACTACTCGTGCAGTGGCTAGCGTAGAAGGAGGGTCTGTAAGGGATGAGGTGGTCGCGTTCGCATTTTGCTGGAGGGCAGCGAAATGGGCATGAAGACCTTTCTCTATGTGCTTCATAACCTCTTTGTGGTCATTTCGTAAATGGATGATTCGCACCCGAGTGGTCCGTACTTGATATAGAGCGTCCAATCAGTAACTAATCAGTCAGGTATTCGATCAAAAGGTGAAACACTCACTCTGAGCGACATCGATATCATTACGTGGAAATCCGTCTGGAGTTGTTAAGCTGGTGTTCATATCGACTCCATGCTTCCCACCGGTTGGTCAGCACAATCCAAGCTGGACAACGAATCACAACTTTGTAGAGACATCAGACAGGTTCTTACTGAGCTCAAAATACCGCTCAGGGCTGAAAGTTCGCTTTCAATCCGCTCTTTTTGGTCCATAAGTTCCACCATAGACAGTTTCGACAGGTCCCCAAAACCTGTGTTTGTGGTCGTGGGACCGGATGGCACAGTTGGTGCATGAATGTTATTATCCATCGGAAGGCCCATAATCCAAGGAGAGAGAAAAAAGAAATCAATCTTTGTATACCGTCACTTGAAAGCAATGACGCTTGACGACAGCAGAAAAGGATAAGCAAGATTGCCGCTTTAAGCAGCATCTATAGTTAGGCTAAGTTAAGTTAGGTACTGGTTTACTAGTACCTAGGTAGTTAGCGCATTTTACCTAACCTTGTCTTGTCTTCTACTCAATGATATCATACATAAAGATTCAATAATAATAAACAAACCTTGAAACTTTTCAAATTGACATTTTGACTAATAATAATAAAAAACAGTAATTAATAATAACTTACAAGTTTTGCGATGAAAAAGAAGTATATCATAACCATGCTGTAACTACAAATCACCTTTTTGCATTTGTGTAATACAACTCATCATACATTACTATATCATAGTATGTCTCTAGACACATGCATGCTTATAAGAGACTCAAGAGGGGTTTCACTCGTATCCATCCAGATTTTATCTGTGCTCCTTCTATTTTATTTGTTATGGAGCTTTTCATGTTGGTTCCAGGGTCTTCCTGCATAGGATTCCTGGATTCCCCACAAATATTCAAGCGATGCATCGTTCCTTCCTTGTATTGAATCCTATGTCTCTGTCCGTTCCCTTAATTACGGTCATCTTACTCTGAGGAACGTGTTGAAACTACTTCCCAAACTTGAGATTTTTTTTTTTCCCCCATTCTTTGATAGGTATCAATCATAATCTGTTCTCACAGATGTGAGCTAAAGTCGTGACGCAATGGAGCCTGCTGCACAGGACATCGACCTACTTGCAGAAGACACATCTGAAAGAGGCTCTTCATGTTATCACCCAAATCATTCGGAGCTTCAGCAAAGTGACTTCTCATTCAGCGAGTCCTCAGCTCCTACTGCCAAAAAAGCTCAATCCCAGTCTCATCTAAAGAAGTGGGTGGATAGTATCCGCTCGAGGAAGACTACCTCATCCCAGACCCCCCGGGTCTATATTGAAGGCTGGGTGGATGAACCTTTCGGCAACATCAGTGACTCAAGCTTGAGCCCTTTCCCCAGTTTCCAGGAACTCCACGAACAACAATGGGATCGGTTATCGGGGGGTTCTTCGTCTATCCTCGAAACGGTAAAAACGACCAGCATCAGCATCAATACCCAAAGTGCTGTGAGGTCAAGAGCCACCACACAGAGCACACATCAGAGCGTGTGTCGCTCCAACTCTGAGGCTCGGGGATCGATCGATAGTGTTAGACTGACTTCGACCACTCTGGATGATGGTGTGAGGAGTCGTGCCATTAAACGGCGTGAGATCTTGCATGAGATTCTCACCTCCGAGGTTGATTATGTTATGGGTCTACGAACTCTTGCTGATGTATGCTGAAAATGGTTTAAAAGGCAATGGCTGCTTGAGTCGTGCTAACCGGTCCGGTCAAACAATTAGATTCTCTCCACGGTTCTGATGACAAGACCGGCGATCTATCACGACATACAAAAACTAAGAGAGATACACGAGCGTTTTCTGTCCCAGCTTCGTGTGGTGACGCCCATGTCGCAGGACACTTCAGCAGCCGAGCTTTCCTCCCTCCATGGACTGCAAGAGAGATGGAGCAGCATTGACTTAAACCGGTTCAAGAAATCGCGGAATCGCTCTTTAAGGACCCGTAATTTGATGGCGACGATAGATTCTCGAATTAAAAAGGCGACTGCCGACCCTTCAGAGGCTGTACAGGTTGCCAGAGAGCTTAGCAAACTGGTAAAGACAACTGATGTCTCTTTGTCTCTTTGCTCCCATTAGCTAATAGTCTTGTTTGCAGTCCGAGGACTTTGTGGTTTACGAAAACTACTGCAGCAAATATGACCTGCTATACGAGGATATGGACATTCTTCGTAAAACCTTGTCTGCGTCGGCCTTCTTTGACCAGGGGATTGAGGCTTTGGCAAAGTCCGTAGCGTCCACGACTAGCCGAAGGCTGGAGGATCGAAAGTCCATGACTCTGAAAGACCTCCTGATAAAGGTTTGTCAAAGCTTTACCATGAATTCCTCTGTCATGCTGAAACCAGGGTGTCAGCCAGTCCAGCGTGTCTGTAAATATCCGCTTCTACTTCAAGATCTTTTGAAGTGTACACCTGCCAGTGATTGCCCTTTGGCGTTCAGCGAAATCAACCAAGTTTTAGATGAGATACGTCTTCTTCTGGTAAAAATCAATACTGCCACCGGGAACCCGGTGCACAGGGATCGAATTCAGAAGACAATTGTTCTGCAAGAAAGGCTGGATTACAGTGGCCAGGTGAGTTTTCACTTTGCGCAGGTCGTCTGTTTCAAAGGAGGGTGCACTGATCACTCCCCATAGGATGTGCTCCAAAATGTATATAGGCAATTGGGACCCATGATCCTCTGTGGTGTTCTTCATGTCGCTTATCAATCAAGCGAACGTGTGACGGGAGAATATATGGTTTGCATTCTTTTCTCCGGTTATATGGTCCTTGCCAAAGGAAGCACCGACAATCGCAAATTAGCTGTGGTAGCATGTCTCTACATCTTGGATATGACGATTGATGTCCTAGCCAACGGGAAAGGTACGTTGGACCATTTCTGGGAGGTACATTGTATGGGCTGGATCGTCTGACTTCACAGAAGGACTTCATTGTTATCATTGCCCATTTTCCTGGAAGGTCATATTCCAGGACTATCAGGAGAGCTACGAGCTGATTCTCAGCGCCTCGTCGGCAACCGAAGAGAAACTTTGGAAGATGGAACTCCTCAGAGCGTCGGCAGCATTGCCCAGTGCACTGCCCACCGAATCACTGGAACCAAGGAAATTCTTCTTGCTGGCCCTTCAACTGTCCCCGCTGGACCGTGTACACGGACCATCCGCCCTTCTGACGCGACGGTCCTCTTTGCGATCGGAGGCACCTCCAATGAGTCTGAAGCTCCAGCTGGAACAAGTGATCATAAAAAAAACCCATTTGCCGTTTCATGACGAGGAAGTCCGCCAAATCCATGACGGTGAAATCGAACGGTCACGCTCTCTTGTCATGGCGAGTTCTCCCACCATCCTCGCGCCACGAAGACAGGACCGTGTCAAACTGGAACGCCACATTGCTGACATCTATACACGTGATGTTCTTCCATACCCAGGCATGGTGCTTGCCAAAGGCGATTACCTGTATCGGTCACCTGGTTCTCTTATGCGGAAAATCTCCTTCCGCACGCCATTTAGTCGGCGTTCCACCACGGGGACGACGAAGTCAGCTAGCGCCGGCAGTGACACCAAGGAAGAAGATGGAATGCCAGAGAGCTCGAAGGATGCCGAAGAAACTTTTGTGCCCGCCGAAGCATTATTGCAGCTCACCGAGGAGCCAGCCGATAGCGAGCCGTCGGAGCCGATCTTGGACGGCTCCCTCGAAACTCCGAGACTAGCACAAACAGTCGCATTCCGAAGCGTGAGAAGACGTGTTGCTGTTGCTCGCTCGGACTTCTTGTCACGATCGATGAGCGATAGGTCAACAGCAGGCAGTGAGAAGGCGGCCTCACCGCGAAAGCGATGGAATCCCTCCATGGCACTGATGAACGCGCTCACACCCAGCCGAAACCGCGTTCCTCGCCTGAGCACTGGAGAGTAAGTGGTCTGTCGATCGGACAGAATAATTCAGGCCATTATTGCTATGTAATTTATTATTGGGATTCGCCACTTCTAGTTAGTGGTTGGGCGTTTGCTCCAGGTTCTCATTCCCTCCGAATGCTTCGTACATATATGTAATTATCGGGAGAGTTTGTCAATTTTTTGATCATGACTGCCCTAAGCCTCTGACGTAGGTACCTATACACTAGGTACTACATAGCTTTTCAGAGGTTGGAGAAACGAGCCTTCTTCCACCAATAGAATGTATTCATTCCCCTCATTGGCGTTTTCCCCAAGATCCACAAGAGTGTCACAAGAGTGTTACAAGGAAAGCCCGATGACGTCGATATCCTGTGACCAGTCACAAGAGGAGAAGATGTCTTCCCTTCAACTGCATACATATATAGATACCGTCTTCAATTCATCATCTGATCCCTCTATTTCCATGTTCTTTGCAGATCCCTGGCACCTATCTAAGCTCAAGCTATTCTAACCTGGCCCTAGCTAGTATACACATCTGGTACGTTGATTGGACCTCTTAAACTTCAGAGAAGAAAAACTTTGGCTTCTATTATAAGACCGCTGCTGACACTTGCAGTTGTCTAAGTGCAGAAAACCAAAGGTCTAGCTTTCACGCCTACTGTTATAGCAAAATGCCTCGTGCGAACGGACAAGTCACCAAGGTCTACCTGAAAGGCAAGTCCGACGATTTCATCGTCATTGTGGACGATGCCCCAACAGTGCACAAGTGGCGTACCGATCGGTCCATCCCTCTACAGAATGTCTTGAGTGGTTGGAAGATCTTTGTTACACATCGGTAAGACTTGGACGTCTTCGATCATGTCCATAGAGATCTACTATATCAAAGATTCAATTGTCGATCCAGCTGACGCTAGCTCTTGCATAGCCATGGAGCTCAAGGTGTGTTTGACAATGCTAGCAAGGCTAGTCTCGAGAATGAGTTTGGCACGTCGAAAGACGACGAGTGCATACGGCAGATTCTAGAGAGAGGGGACATCCAAGAAACTACGGTACGTAACGTTACGTCTGCTGCCGGCAACTGTGATATGTATTAATAATATTACTGCTAACTTGAATTGTTTCCGAATAGAACAAGGAAAGACAGGGTGATAAGAATTCCTCTCGTGGAACCTCGTTGCTTCATTAATAAGCGTACACAAGTCGAGCAAGGCTTTGGATGAAAACGGACTGGGTTTCATATATAGCGGCTGGCCCGACACCATCGATCGTTGCCCACTGACGGGGATTAACTGCATAGCATGTGTTGAGAGGGATAAAAGCGAAACGAGACGACAATATAGTTATTGCTCTACACTTGGCTAACATGCTCGGAAAAAGCTTGCATCGGCGCCATCTGCACTATGAATGTTACCTTATCTCCTTGTCGTCATCAATCCTCCTCGGGAAATATCCTCTCCGGTTTTTTTTTTTTCATACCTGTACTTTCTTCATTATTATTATTGTCATCTAGGGAAACAAGACCTGATTACCAGCGTCTTATTAAAATATCATAATGAAATCTATCAGGGCCAGCATCTGTCATGCTTGTCTCTACTAGATGCATCGTATTTCCAATAACTATGTGTTCGATGGATCCTTTGTAAAAATGATCTATTAGTCTTCTGCGAGATCTTTAAAAGGGTAGTATAATCCAAATGCAACTTAGAACTCCAGTCTTGCCATGGTCGAAAGAGGCTTTGAATCGACTTCGAGGGTTGGCGGTAATATCATAGGTACTGCATCAGCAGCTGATGGCGGGTGCAGAGGCAGCATTTCTCTCCTGTCTTCGACTGACCACCCATTGGCCCAGTGTATTCCATATTTCCTCCTTCTCAGCCCGGGTCATGGACGCGGCTAGCGCACTTGTCGTCGTGGCCACGAACACGCGGGCTCCCTCCCAATTCGCGTCTCCACGCACCTTGCCCATATTCTCGCTCTCGTCCTGCCATCCATACCGGAATTCCGTTTTCTTGATCGGCCGACCCTTCCGCACCCGCCAGATGGCCTCCCAGATGCTCTTGCCTACGAGACAGACCGCCTCGGGTCGGTTGGCGGCGACCTTCCTCTCCAGCACGGGTACCCCGGCGTCCATCTCTGCCCTACTTAGCTTACTGGCGTCGCGAGTGGGCCGCTCTACGATGTTCGTATTCCCGACGCTGTACAGCTCCGGAAGCCGGTAGGTATCGTTCGGTTGGTGTTTGACCGTCGTGATGCCGGAGGAGTGGAGCAATTTCCAGAAGAGATTCGATGGATGAGCGTAGGCAAAGCCGGTGGCGCCTGTCATGATTCCCGGATTGACTCCGATAAGGAGGAGGATGAGATTCGGGGGGATGGTGTCTTGGAGGAGGGACTTTGGTGAAGGCTCCTCCTGTTCATGTTCATCTGCAGTCTGACGGCGGCCGCTCTGCGAACGACGCACGGCGCTTGTGGATACCACTCGCTGTCTTCGAGGAGATCGTGTTGGGCTGTCCGGTGCCGGTGCTGCGACTCTCCTCCGGGATGGAGGAGACAAGTCCACCGCGTCGGCCTCCAGCTTCCGTTTCAATCGCCCCGCGGAGCTCTCTGATGCCATCTCATCCTTGTTCCTGGACGTCTCTTCCTTTGCGACGCTGAAGAAGAACTGATCTAATCTCCCCGCAAAGGTCTTTTTGACCTGAGGGGCATCGTTTTTTGAGGGCGAATCGTCCGTCGATTGACTGGGAGCTGACGGAGGCATTTCTCATTCAGGCACTGCAACTTCAGGGGATATGAAGGCGTTATGATAGTGTATGCCAACGGCGAATTCAGGGCGTTGAAGTCGCTTGTTAGTACTCCATTTGGATTGGTGGTCCTTATTATATCATAGTCTCTAGATGGAACGGATCTGCAAAACTGCCGGTATCTGCGGGTAATAGAACTGATCGTTAGCCTACATGTATAGTTACTGTAGGTAGTATTCCCAGTCGAGATTCTTACCAGGGTTCTCTTCAACCTCGGCTTTAGAAAAGGGAATTAAGCCATACAATATATAATATGTACTGATGATAGACTATAGGTATGTCGACGCCTTTTTCGGCGTCAGTCTTTCTGCCCCTCAACATCGCAAGATTATTATACGCGAATACGAAGTAGTTACCCCAAAACGCCATGTTTTGACCTCACCGCAATAATTCATATGTGGCGTCGGCTTATTATTGGCCCTTTTCATAAAAGTTCCCCGCAATGTTCTAGTCCATATTGCGTTTGGACTGGAGTAATTCGTCCGTGCACGAGGCGCAGGTGTTTCCATCCAATAGTGAAGATTAGTGAGGCTGTAGTGGATATCTATCCACTACGGACGAATTGCACTTTGAATCAGACCTCTCACCCTTTCTTTCCATCAACTCAACTGTAAGCGCTGAGAGTCTACTGACTACGGGGGAGCGTCTGTTCAGTCATATACTGCATCAGTATATTTTGGCACGAGTCTCTACTTCACGCACTTAATAATACTTTGAGTCTCTTTATCTCTCATTTTCATTGCCGTTTCGCTGACTATATCTACTACTAGCTTCTGCTATCAAAATGGTCGTTCAAACAGCTGATATGGAGCGCTATCTACGCTCCAGTATTCCTAGCATCAACCTACCAAGTACGGACGTAGTTACCGTAAAAACGAAACGATAAACCGACTTCAAAGTGCTGTTACGGATACGTATGATAATATCGGTGCACTTTCATTCTATTGGGCTGCAGATGACTCAGGATCCCAAAGTGACTCCGTGTAAAGGTTAATGTAAGGATTCGCCTTACCTCAGCGAACCCTTACACTCCGACCTATTCCTCGGGACTTTATCAGCGCTACGTGACGGGATAATCGGAGAGAAGTTTGAATTGCAGGGTAGTGACGCAGTCTTAGATTTGGCGGGGAAATGTCTTATGATAAGAAAATTATTGACCGGTCGACGCGTGCTCCTCATCGTTCAGTGTTTACTACGCCGGACACGCGGTTCCTGGTGCAAATGCGAACGCCTTGACTCTCGTGCCAGAGATCGAAGGACCTACATTCGATTTCTCCATCTTAAAACTCTTGTTGAAAGACGACGCTTCGAAGAATCTCGGCCTGGATATTTTATTTGTGATGGACTGTTGTTACTCAACAATAGGAGGGAGGGGTAGCAGGGCAGGAGCAAGAGTAGAACCAATGACGGCAACTTCCCCCAATGGAATCAGCAATGCGAGGGTTGATGGCTACACGTTTACTCAATTTTGGTGCGATGCGTTTAAAAGGCTACTAGCCACCGGAGACTCGAGAGAAGTTTATCTGCACGGACATAATGACTGAAATAAATTCACACCCGAAACAAGTCTAGTATGGCATATCTTCGTGCTCCAAGAGGGATGGGAGTTACCGGTCACATTCTGTTCATCGGAAAGCGACACGCCCTTATGTTCTCGCACTTCACGTAAAGGAAGACCACACCTCCGAGAAGTTTCAGGAGCTGGTCCCATTCTTAGAGAATTGCGCGGTCCCTATCACGGTATTGGCGGCACTCCACACCCATAGCACGTTGTTATTGCTCTCTAGGACCGCTTGCCCTTGTTCGACCAAGTTACTCGCCGAATGCGATACATTAGATTGGGTCTCAATTACTTACGCCGGGCTGGAGGATGACGAATGTGCTTTAGAATCGGCCAGGTCCAACGACAGCCTCTTGGAGCTCTCCAGTTTTCAATCTCAAGATGGCCCGGGGGGGAAGCCAATCGGGATTGGGGCCTGTACATAGATAATAATATTATTGTGATTATTTGTATACTGATCTCAATACATTGCACCGATCTAGCTGCGTACAGCTATTTAGATTTACAGACTGGAATCAGCCTGGGCCTCTACACTGGCTAGAGGATGCCAAATGCGATAAACTTGATGCCTTTGTGGATCGAGTGATCTAAGAATCCGGTCTGGAATAATTCTGTTTGGATGAAGAAATGTCCGAATTCTATGATTCTTGACTCTTAAGACATAAGTAATACAGGATAACAGACCATGTGTAAACTTACCATCTGATGCTGCTTCTTCTCGAGCTGTACGAAGACACCCAATATCTTAAGCCCTTTACACTTGCCACATAAGTATCTTTTTAATAATAAGCTCCCGAGGTCGTTGCTTGGGCCGCGTTCAGGGGTATCATAATCTGGCTGGTTGTTTTTTAATGATACCCGGCATCTGCAAGGCACGGTTTTCTATAATGTATACCTAGTAATAATACGATTATGCGCAGCAGGGCCGCATAGCCAACTGGCTGTATATAGGGGATCAATCAGGGCGGCCAGGCCCTGGCCGCCCTGCGGTCCGGAGTAGAGTAGTATCATGGCGAGTCATGCTCAGCTTCATACTCTATTAATATTGTACCTATCATAATGATATGATGGAGTGGTCACGATCTCACACTCGATAGACTATGTACTTAGCCTCAAAAATGGGAACATGCATGCAGAGTATACCTCTATAGTAGCCAAGAACTAGTTTGAAGCCCCCTAATACATTGAATTGCGAGATCTTATGATTTAAAGCTAAAAATCGCGCTATAGGAAAGTCGCGAGCCACGCGAGCCAGAGTCGGAGATGCAACTATATACAGTAGTATCATCCAGCCCTCCACCAACCAGAA
>NPHW01003263.1:1560-20474 GCA_002240705.1 Elaphomyces granulatus
CGATTAGTTATCGATAGCTATGAGTGACCAGCCTGATTCCTAACAAACTTCCCGGAAGTATGGAACTTACTATAGTATATGATAGACCTGAAACCCGGGTTTAATTTCCTCGTGCCATTCTCTAGTTTCTTAAAAGTTAAAGATTGAGCTTCAGTGTTCCCGTGGATAATAATACACACGACAGAAGATAAAATAAATAGAGCATTGGAAAGTCAAGCCCATTCCTTCATGTCACACAATCGTGATTCGGTAACAGTCTATACATGTAAACAAATAAATAATACAGGCATCGAGAGAAAGGCAAAATAGCTCAAAGCAATCTCAGTCATGTTATGCAAAAATCAAAATGACTCTTTCCCTAAATGGTCTTCTTTCATGAAAGAAAGACGCGCAAAAATTATTCACAATAAAAAGAAGGTTCCCACATCAATCGGACCCTGGCATTTTCTCGTTTTTCAATTCCCTTTTCGGGGGGGGTTTTATTTGCCCCAATAAAGTGGGCGTTCCAAGGCCATTTTATGCCGATGCCGCCGTGGCTTTCCGCGGCCGTTTGCGGAGCGACAAGGCTTTTCGTAGGCTACTAATCCTCCTTAACGGCCCGACCCGGTCCCCCGAGTAGAAGGGATCATTTGCAAAGTCGGCATCCGTAAACTTCTGTGGTAACATTTCAGGATTAGCAAGTCTGGTCTATCCGGAGCCGGAGCCGGGAGAGGGTTGAGGGATAGAACCTTACCATTCCGGGATCCCGCATGAAGTTCGTATCTAGCTCAGTCACCATGTTGGAGCCCTCGGAATAGTGATAGGTATTGCCCTCCGGATCAGTAGTGCCGGGAGGGTAGAAGGCTACGCCATCGAGGGGACGATGACGATGGAGGCAGTCGTCAATCTTGTATGGGGGGGTAGCCTTCAAGATCTCGGCATTCGAGTCGCGCAAAGCGGCGAGAGGGCTGGATTTGGTGCAGCTATTCCGCTCGGCACAGACGGCATCGTAGGGACCCTCATGATGATACTGGAGTGTGGAAACGTCGTCAAGACGGTCGATGACATCCGGACGCACCCGGAAGCGTCGGGAAGGAGCTTGGTGATGATTATGAGAGTGATAGTTGCCGGTGCTGGCTCGACGGAGATTGCCTTTCCTGCATTCAAACTCGACGAGCTCATAGGAGAGGTGGCCGGCCACTGATGAAGTAACGCTGGAAGCGGAGTTGGGTCGTTGGTGGCCGCTGGAGCTGGCTGGAGACCGCGAGCGGGAGGCATGAGAGGAATGAGAAGCGCCAAAGGGGTTGGCATGCACCCGGTAGGTATTCTGAGGAGTCATGACGTCCATCTCGAGTTCTTTTGTTCCTGGTGTTGCCAACCGCAGCCAACGTATTGAGGTATGTGGTGGTTTTCTTCCAAGGTTCTTTTTTCAAAGAGACGATAAAGACTTTTTAGAGAGAAGGTGGAGATTGCATCAAAGAAACTTTTTATATCGTGCACATGCACAGTCAACCGGGCCACCAGGTACACTTGGAGCATTCCATGGTACAGGGACGCTCAGATCTCATACTATAATACGCAGTAAGAACCTGGACCAGACCTCCATGCGGGGCCAAGGCTTAGAGGATGATGATCATGGTACTAGCAGTGATGGTAATGATGATGATATCAACTCGACAATGTTGTTGATTTGATGATGATGTTGGTGATGAGTTGGTGATGATGTGTGACTCTGGAAGGAGAGAAGGAGAAGATCGGCATAGAAGTTACAGAAATCCGGGGTAAAGGGTACTTACTCTCCACCACAGAACTCATTTCGCGGCAAGTCATCAATACTAGAGTACTAGTCGGCGAACAACTAAACTAAAAAGGTGACCTCCGAGTTCATAGGTGGGGCCCCTACCCCTACCGAATTTGGTGGGGGACCGCGGTCCCGTGATCTAAAGTCGAGCGCAACAGGCAAAGCGCCAGAAAAGTCAAGCGCAATAGGTTTAGCGCCCACCCCTGCCGCAGTGCCGCTCCACAAAAGTATATGGTACTGCCGGGCGGTAAACATATCCCTGTCTAGCGCTCCCACCATTGTAGAGAGTTCGGGGGGGCCCCACCTATGAATCGGAGACCTCTGGCGAAGAATCTCATGCGATTCTGCCGCCGCTAGTCCTAATCGGAAGCGGCAGCCATCTAAACGCTGAGTCATCCTGCCCCATGTGGTAGGCGGTAAGTACTAGGCCGCCGCTAATGATACGGATCTCAAGAAAGCCAAGGCTCATTTTAGTCTCAGCGCTCACAGACTAGACTCATTTTGCCGGTGTACTCTACCGTGGTCTATACCAAATAATGGCAACCTTCAGTTTAGGTTTACCGTTTGCATGGCGATAATGACATTGTTCGTGGGACGAACATGTAACTATGATATGCGATGCATTGCATGTGGTTGCGCCGAACTCCGCTAACTCGGGACCGCTTCCGAACGATACTATGTACTGTATGTACTACCCAATCTGGAACCGGTATCGGGATGTAAAACAAGCCCGTCGAGGGGGAGAATAGAATGATTGGTTTGAGATCTAGAGCTTTATATTCTACTGGGGTAGCTGAGACAGGACAGTCAAAGTATGAGTCCCTACTATGAAGCAGTAATTTTTCGAGGTCTGCAAGGACAGTAACTACACTTGACTCGAAAACACTGAGAGGGTGAGATTATGGTGGCGGTGCCCTAGTGACAGCGATGTTTACATTCCCCAGCCTTTGTCACCAAATTCGTAGAAGGGAATGAGATCTTCATAAGCCGACCGCCGCGTTTAAGAAATTCGAACTCTGGCGAAAAGTATGGCCTAGCCAGGAATGCTTGCCTTGTAGCCGAACATCTTCGGGGGTCCAACCAATTCGACGGGAAATGTTACATCTTCAGAACTATCAAGCGTTATGGTACTGCGGAACCGTTTCCCTGGTGCTGTCTACCTTTGACCTTGTCATTTCTGCCAGAGAAGGGAGAAGAGATATGCATCATTTACAAACCTCATCATTTTCTCGATCGAAACGAGCGGGATGCCATCTATGTAGATGACGTCATTTTCCGGTATTTAAACGCGCAGACGGAGCAGCAATTGGAGTGCAATAGTGGCGTGCTGCAGTGAACCCGTCGACCTCCTGGGATGACCCCAAATTATCGCCACCGGTTCGACCCGAGCCTTAAAAAAAAAAAGTAAAACTCTGATTGGCCAGAAAAGAGATTTCGTAGTATCTGTAGACTGTAGTAGCGGGGTATACTAGGTGTGAGCCTTTTTGCTTTGGTTTATGACGAGGTTGTTTGACTAATAACTTTTCGAAGGAAGGACATATGATACATCGAATTTCCGAAGATTGAAGTCGAGCACAGAAATGAGGCTGACAGTAGAACCTTGATTGGTCTTTTGCAATTTCTTATCGATGCCATGCCTTTTTTTTCCAGTGTCATGAATCAATCTTATTAATAATCGTTAGTTTCCTGTGCATTCCAATCCCGCAGCCCTTTCAAATATGTAACAACCCGGCGAATGTTGGCACAGGAATAACTCAATAACCACATGCTCAAAATTATCAAGGATGGAACTGAAATAATCGCCAGTCAATTCTCTATGATTTTGATCCAACAATAATTATTTCGATGGCGTTGTTCAATTGCAGGCAAATTCGAAAAGTCGGAGGTTTGAGACCAGAATAGTTTTGGTGGGACGGGGTCCTATTTTATTTTTAAAATTTCCTTCCCCGTTCTATTTCCTTGCTCTCCCTTTTTTTCGCACGCGTTTCCCCTCAAGTGGTCTTCCTGACGATAGCGCCGTAAAGCGACACTAAATCGGCACTTTTCGAGAGACCACGTGCACCATAAAAACTCTCTCATTCAATGAGAACCGGGTCCGCAAGTCGACTATATAGACTCAGCAACAATTCAAACCCATCGGTATTGACGATATGATAACCCTGTAATGGCTATAATAAGTCGAGGATCACTTCCCTGAGTCCTATATATTCCGTTGTGTGGCAACTGTTTCACGAATTGATACTCTGGCTGCAGGTTCACAGTTCGACGGGTCACGGGGGCCCTCTAAAATCACTATGGATATCACATGGACTTCTCAACTATGCGTGCAGCAGAAATCCTTGAGATTTAATAATTAATATTTTTAAGCGTGCAGCAGAAATGAATGAGTGCTGATAATGAATAGTAATTTCTAGCACTATAAACTATCTCTCTATGACTTCATTCCCATAAAGCTAAGCCTTACATTAGTGAGCCGCTACTTCGGGATTTGCAAACCCAGGGGTCAGACTTCGTGGGAGGAATTTTCGGAGGTCGACTTTTGGAAGCATTGACTTTGTGCCGTGAGATGAATGGGTAGACACTCCTTGCACTGTAACGGTAGCTGGTATTTTCACTATAGAAGGGACAGGCGCCGTTTGATTGGCGCCTTGAGATACTCTTCCACATTAGCAGATAGAGCTGCTGTGAGGTAGGCGCGGGCCATAGCGCCAGATTTTCTCATATTCCTCTCCACTGTAGTGGAGTTAAGGCCGACTCTCCATTCTTTGATTGAATCGAGAATCTTTGCTGTGTCGAATGTCCGATTAACCCTCTCTTTTAATGTTTCGTTCATGCAAAAGTCAACCTTTTCTTCCTTGAAGTCGGGATCGAATTGGTAATATTCGTAGAATAGCCAGATCGCTCCGGTGTTCACGTCAAGAACAACTCTATAGTAGGTTGGCTGATATGCGTCGCCGTCCGGTGTGGTAGCGTGTGATTTGATAAACAGTCCTCCAATATCGAAGACGACTTTAGGTACGTCAGATACGAAGCTGCGCAGAAATCCCTTTGGCTTTTTAATTCCTGACAGAGTAGGATGAATGTCACGACTGTCAATCTTTATTTTTCCCGTGCCAAAATCCATGGGTTCTCTCGCCGGGCGAGGCCCTCCGAAGCCAACGTAGTAATCCCCTGCTAGGGGTAACATAACCACAGGTGCAAACAGCTGTTCTCTGGAGAGGCTCTTGAAGTCTTCGTCGCTAGTGAGGTGCACATTTCTGAGCTCGCTCAGGATATTATCCGCTGCTCTGGCTTTGGGGAGAGGTGGAAGGAGGGTACCATCCATACTAGAAGATGCCGCAACGTCCGCGACGCCGGCCCCGTCATCGCGCTGACTTCGCTTTTCGAAATGTAATTGATCTGCAGCGCTGTTAGCTTTAGCCAGAAGGATATTCGGTGCAGTCACATACGGTCTGAAGGTCCGGCGGGGCTCTCCATGTTTACGAAGTAAGTGAGTATCTTTTGCGACACCGTATTCTGCTAGATCGTTGGATTTGTCGAGGCTGTGGTGCTGAGTCCGTAGCGACAGCTTCAGACCGGTCGACTTATGCAGTCGTGAGTCGCTAAGTCGAGAGTGCTGTTAGGGTAGTAGTGTTTCGGAGGCCGTCAAACATAGACTCGGAAGCGTTGAGTCTAGGACTCTAGGGCCTCAATTTAGCGCCGAGGAGGTCTACTACGGACTCATCGTATACTACTTATTAGTAGGGTTCGAGGAAATCATAGTGATCATAAATCATGTCACGGAGGGCATGATCAATGATCATGTCATTCGTGGCCCAAATGTCATAAGGTTTGACGCTATACCTATTTAGGGAAGGCTAGTGTGGTTTAGGAAAGGTTAGTGTGGTAGCTTGGCCTTAAGGTTATCGCCGATTAGTTCTTAGAGACTATTTACAAAATAGCTGGCTCTACAGTCATAGATGAAGAAGAAAAAATATTTTCATCTAATATGATCATATCATGTCATGGAGGGGTCGTCATGTCATACAAGCCCATGATCATGACATTTAGGCCCATGACATGATTTTTTAGAACCCTACTTATTAGCTACTAGCTAGTCTTAGAATCTTAGTCTAGGCATGATAGATCTAATAAGACTTGTCACTTTATCTACATGTCTCTTCTGAGATTTAGCAGCTGGTGGCGAGAGTGAAGTCTTTAGGATGAATGAGCAGTAATCTTGTAATAACAGTAGTAATAACTACTATCATTCAAGTGGTATATAAAGTCAGAGGTCTGGTTGCATCAAAGAGTGAGCACTGAGGAGGTGTTTATCATATTGAATACCTAAGGCATGAATTATTTGTCGTTGGTCCGTACTCCCACATATCATAACTCCACATAAATCTCCACATCCTTTCCCGGTTCAAACTTCAAAATCCTTGTCCATAATAATATGTACATATATATCTTTGTTCACAGTGTTGCTTTCCCCTCGCGGTGTGGATTCCGCCCATCTGACCCTCTTCTTCTCTATCATATATAAGTCAAGTTAATCGTGCCATGGCTCTCGTCCAGTACCCCGATTCCGACTCGCCGTCTAATGAGTCCTCAGACAAGGAGCAGACGCCACCTCGTAGACCGTCGTTGAAAAGAACTCGTAAGTCTGACCTGCCGGACGAAACCCGGCCCACGCTGCCTCCCTTACCGACCTCCTTTCATGATCTGTATGCGTCTGGCATTCGTCTCAGTACCCGTGACGATCCCAGTTTGCATGAGGGCCGGATTCGAGCGATCCCCCATGTGGAGGGGAACTGGCCTTCCCATATTTATCTCGAATGTAAGGCCTTCTTTCTCTTTTCCCTGTTTTCCTTTTCCCTTTCCGTCTTCAACTTCGCTGAACCGACTTGAGGGTATCCATCCCGCCTCGAACGGTCCATCTTGAACGACATTCTCTCCCAGTGCGAGAATCCGCCAGCGGACGATGCAGTCGAAGTGCGTCCTCTCTTGCAGAGCGATCTTGGTGCGCAGCTGCCGCTACACATCAGTCTATCACGGCCCTGTGTCCTCACGACGGACCAGCGACAACCCTTTATTCAGCGCCTGGAGGATGACATCCGGGGATCAGGGATCCGGCCGTAGGTAGCCATCAAATGTCAAGGAGAGAAGCGATGGAGAAGGGAATATCTACTATGATAGCACACAGTCCTGACGATTTACCAACCAGGTTCCATGTAACCCTGGAGCAGCTGGACTGGGTTGCCAATGCAGAGAGGACCAGGTGGTTCCTAGTGTTGAGAGTTCGGCCGTCGGAAAACAATGATCTGTATGGTCTGCTCCGAATCTCCAATCAGTTGCTGGCTGCATTTGGCCAGCCTCCGCTGTACCAGGTCGCAGGAGAGTCGTTGCTGGGCAAGAAGATGGGGATGAAAGCAAAGGGGTCGACAACTGGTACGCGGCGTCAAAGAGGTGGTGGGAAGCCCTCCCACACCCCCAACATATCATCCGTAGACTACTCGGCTTGCTTTCACGTCTCCATTGCCTGGGCGCTGGCGGAACCGTCCCTAGAACAGAAGCATCGTCTTGCCACTATCGACCTCCACCGGCTCACAAGTATTAAGATACAATTCAGCAACGTGAAGGTAAAGATGGGAAACCAGGTACTAAACCTGGCCCTATCAACCTTAAAACTCGACACCAGTGGATTTGGTGGACTCTGAACCTGCATTCTCTAATTTCTGGCAACAATTCCATTTTTTTCCCCTTCCTTCTGTTCACCTTTTTCTCATGCCTTTTGGGTAATAGAAGTTTCTCCGGACAGCTCGTCAGTAGTGAGCCTGGCCAGTTAGTAAATTAGTGGCAGATGAAGCCGGCGGGATATTTTTGCCTCGGAGGCGGTTACTGATTATTTCTATGCATTCATATACATATCATACATACATGTAATTTGCCGTTTGCTGGGGAAGAAATCGTTGAATTTCCGCCTAGTAAGATTAATAGATTAATATAGTACGAAGTTCCTCCATGATCCATCGTTATGATAAGAGTGGAGTCAGTAAGAGAACGATGAGGTACTTCACCCCCGAGCCATATGTGTATGTACATACATGTACTGCCATTTTTGGCGTCTTACCGGCTTTTGCTGGCCGATGTTCCGACACCTTAGTCTTTTATAAGTGTCCTTTGATTTGTTCATGGAAAGTGCTAATATCGATCGTTAAAACAAAAAAAACACCGTTGATGTCCAGGTGGAACTTGGAAGTGCTAGCTATAATCAGGCAAATCATTATTGTCCTGTTGTGACTTCTCTCATTCGTTTCTCTTCCCTCTGGAGTCATAGTTCAACAAAAGAGTGAAAACGGAAATGGCCCGGCTGCCCCTTCCAACGGTCACGATGGTACGTTGGGCTCGCTGGATGTCTACCTGATGTATGAATGACTGACGTTAATGACTGGGATGTTCACAGGATGACCTGCGTGCTTTCCAGTCCAAGCACTTCTCACTCCCAGGTTTCTTACCGCCTCTCTCTTCCATGACAGAACAACTTGATATCGAAGAGGAAGAGGACGGCCTGGGCTACTATGCAGACGGAGTGAAGAGGACACTCACAGACGAGCAGATTCGAATATTTCGACATAGTGAGATCTATTCCCTTCTCCGAGCACGACAGTTGGAGCCCAGTATGGATCCTGGTACAGGAGAAGACCCATCTACAATCACTTCCCCACCCCCGGAAGTTGACTCACAGTGCAGAGCACTGTCTTCCAACACTGCGGAGTCTCCAAATATTTTTATTGCGCAGCCTGGCGAAGATGACACAATGAAACAAAATGAGGACATCTCGGGAGCCCCTGAGCAGACCAGCTCGGCAAGGAGACCAAAAAACCGCAAAGGGGAGAAGCGCGCAGGGAAGGGCCGGATGTTGGGATACGATGAGGATCAGTTACCGATAGATGAAACGGACCCATCAGTTCGGACATCTCCGACCCAGGCGGGAGCTTTTGCACGCAGGATTATTTCATATGACGATTAATTAGCACTGGGAGGGGTAGGGCCACAGGCGGCATGTGTGTGAGGAAACATACTTGGTTAGTATGATTCCCAATGAATCGACGTGATAGAGAAAGTGCCTTCATCCGGGCCAGCTGGTGCACGCGTTTTCTGGGGTCAATCTTTGTATGTTGGAAATGTGGTGAGTAGTTCCGTCAATCTTCTTTTTCGCTCTCTGTATCGAATGATGAGATTATGTATCGTCATCCTTAGACGGATGTCATTCCTTTCGCCTGCAGTTTCGTTCCTTGTTCGGAAGGCTGTTGCGTTGAAGACTGTGTTTGACTATGACGAGTGTAAAATCTTCTCTCTGATGCCTTTCGGTATTGATGCACTCTGAAATGGCTTTGTATCTGCAATGTCGGTCGGGGGTTAACAACTATTTTTCTAGGTATAATTGCCCCTGCGGCGATTCTGCCGAGGGCTTCCAGATTTTCTCGATGATCGGTGTGCTTCCGATGAAACGTACTGACTTCGGAAGGCTCTGGGGCAGTTGGTCAAGCTAAACCACATGGTGTAATATATCAGTTGATCCACGAGGCATCGGTGGACACCACTCTGGGCGAATTCATAATGACTGAAGAGCTAAACAACGCATTCGCATGTGGAAAGGATCAGGGATTGGCAACGGGTGAAGAAGGCCTCTTTTGCGTTCTCTCGAGACGTGAGACCTGTCGACAATATTTTAGCCACTGTTGTCGACAGCATCCTGGTGGATCCCGAAAAGCTGAAGAAGAGAGTGACCGTGGAGGATGCCGAAAACGAAGCCGAGAGACCCAATGAGGCTGATGACTGCGATTGAAGACTGACATGGTGATTGTTCTTGATTTAGTGACTCAACTGGGAATCGGGAAACACCGCTTTTTATGATGTTATTCGCCCTGCTTAACCATCTTCCGCACTCACCGGACTACCTAGACCATGTGGCTTTTGCATACCTGGGTGTTTCCATCTATTTAGCAGCTGGCTCATAGCGGCCGCTTCCACTGTGGGCTCTATGGTTAGACTCTGGCTAAGAAACTGATAAAAGGTGACTTGGCTGCTTTCTTTAAATGTAATTGGCATACCTGATCTAAGTTAGACCTCTTCTGTTTTCCTTTCTTTCCCCCACGAACCCTTGGTTGTATAGAGCCGGTTGTGACGCATTTTCAAGCGCGATAAACTAAATTATTTACGTCTGCATTCTTTAGAGGTCAACGTATCTCTTCTCTTTCATTTCCTTTATCTTTCTCTATCGTTCTCTATCTCGCTCTATCGTTCTCTATCTTTCTATTTCTCTTGTTCGCTTGCTTTTTCTCTCTAATTCTTTTTATAAAGGCAACCGGGTTTTGTTTTATCGCTTGTCTCTGGCGCGAACATAATGTCGGATACCTTCCGATAAATCGAATGTTAGTCATTCGGCCATGACTCCCTCATGCTGCATCATAGCACTGCTCCAAGCCGCAGATTGACTCCGAAATCAGACTCTATACCCAAACTGTCAAGCTATCTGCATTAAGCCTAACACAAGAACTTGTTCCCACTCAGCCGGTTGGTTCCTCGGAACTTCGTGTTTTTGACATGGGTTCTGATGACTCCTCGATATATGGTCGTTGGTATAGACGCAAGTTCAACGATCACACCGAAAAGGTTTCTAGATGATCGCACGACACTTTATAGTATATTCTGCATGTCCGCTTCCAGGAATTACTCGCCCCTCACCGATGCCCATATCGACGGTTTGTCGGCCCCCTGACCCCTTGATAAATGGTCGTTGGTATAGACGCAAGATAAAATATTGGCGCATTGGGATCATCATCTCCCTCGATAAATGGTCGTTGGTATAGACGCAACCATTGGCACATTGGAATTGGCATCAGCCTCTCTGACTCCTCGATAAATGGTCGTTGGCATAGACGCAACCATTGGCACATTGGAATTGGCATCAGCCTCTCTAACTCCTCAATAAATGGTCGTTGGTATAGACGCAACCATTGGCACATTGGAATTGGCATCAGCCTCTCTGACTCCCCGATAAATGGTCGTTGGTATAGACGCAACCTTTGGCACATTGGAATTGGCATCAGCCTCTCTGACTCCTCGATAAATGGTCGTTGGTATAGAAATGACCATTGGCACTTTGGAATTTGCGTCAGCCTCCCTGACTCCCCAATAAATGGTCGTTGGTATAGACGCAAGTTCGAATGGTCATCGGCACTTTGGAATTAGCATTGCCTCCCTGCCTCCTCGATAAATGGTCGTTGCGAGTTCAAATGATCATCGGCACTTTGGACCAAGAGACTGCAACAAGCTAGAGCAACGAGAGTCAGGGAGAGTGCTCAGGTCTAGGATGTATGTACTGTTCCGGCTTGTGTTATCATCTGGGTGCAAAATACGTACTGACTATAGGGAAGAAAAATGGTTCGGTTTCCGTTACTAGCCAGAATTAACATCAGCTTCCTTGGTTCTACAAGGAATCCCTGTGTGAGAAAAGAATGCGTCTTACCAGAGATCATTCGGAAGCTCGGTTATCATATCCACCAAGGTCAATTTATTTACCGTTTGCCTCAGGGATATCCAATTCCTCCGTTGGGTGTTCTGGGCCGTTCATCCAACTTCCAACTTGAAGAAGATCCTCGAGTATATCCGAGGAATCCGTGCTGCTGCCAGGCTCTAAGCCCTCGTCGTTGGGTTCTTTATTATCTCTGCACTTCATTTTAGTGGCATCTTTTGTCGAGGAAGTGTATACCTAGATACCTTGTGCTGCCATCGTTGGCCTCGATGGAGGCCCTATCCGGTTGAGACATCGTGAGCTTTTTTTCCTTTTTTCTTTTTTCCCTCTCTTTCTGTGCCGTTTCTGTTGAAACCGGGGTGGGAATGCAGTATAAAGAGATTTTGATTGGAAACATGGGATTGCCATGAGAATCCTTCGTGTCTTGCTCTTTAAATGTTGTGAAAGTTGGCTGAGTTAGCAGTTGCCAAGGCCCCAGCATCCTCGGGTTTGTACCAATAGTCTGGTCCTCCGTTTGGCAGGGGGCAACTGTGCTAGAACGAAGAAAGGGGAAGACTGCACCGGACGTAACTAGCTCCGATGGGAGACTTGTGAACCGGGGTAGCTAGTGTTAACTCTTTAAGTCCCTTTGGATGTGGAGTCGGTAGGTTTCGAAAATAACTCCAAGCTATACAGACCCTGCGTATTTTTTAATATATGTTTATTTATTTTGGGATTCTTCAATCATCTTATCTCCGCTTTTTGGTTCCCATACTGCCAGCGGACTGTTGCGGAGCTCTCGCTTGATGACTATCAAGTCTGAGATCCTGAGCATACCGAGATAAGCACGCGGAATTCACTCCTAAAATGATGTTCCTTACTGAGTTATTTCGGGGTACGCGTTCACACTACGCGACCAATATTTGCCAGGGCCAGACACGGATTACAATAAGTCGTGGCGCTACTTGCCGCATATGCAGAAGACCAACCATTCGCTACATATGTGGTTTATATCGTTCGAACCCTTTGCAACATCGCGCGCTTTTTATTGAACCAGCCAGAATCCCAATGCTTTATCGCGGTTCACTACGCTTTCGCGGCGGTCAGTGTTTTTTTCTAGGCGAACATAGCGCGTTGACCATTCATCGAGATTCCTGTGGAGAGGCAATGAACTCTATGCAATTTCCCACAAGGTATCGAATATCATATGGTTGTGGCGCAAGTAGCTGTCACCTCGTCCTGCCGAGAATTGCGAGCATTTCCCCCTGGAGTCTTCACTGCTTCGCTTCAGCGGTCAGATTCTGTTGGTTACATAGCCTTGGAGTTCCCAGGACCGGTACCACACAATTGATTACTACGATATGCAAAGAGACCTAATTTACTTCATATCGTATGCCCTATCCAGGTAGTCGGATTATTGGAGACCAAGCTTGGGTTAAAATTGCCTTGGTTTACATTGTTTTCAAGTTGGAATTCTACCGTTCCCGTAGCATCAGCGTCGAGAGTAAGCCGACTATGTGAATTGCTCCAAGTTGTGGGGCTTTTCTTGACGCGTGCCTCCGCGTCCCTCTTCCTTTTTGCCTTTTCTTACACGCCACGCCCTCTTTTTTTCAAAGGGAAAAAAATAAAATTCGAAGGCCACAAATTTGGACGAGATTTATTGTTTTTACCCAGCGAATGCCTCTCAAATTTGCGTACCCTGAATAATAATGAACGTCGGAATCGCGTCAGACACTAACATGAGTTAATACTAGCTGGAGAAGAAACAACAGTCAATGAGCTTCCTTTAATAAGCTTCCTTTAGTTACCATTTAGGCCGCCTAATTTTCGATGATGCTATGCTGACCTCGTGAATTAAGTCCCTTCACATTCTTTTTGGCTCAGCCTGTCGACGAATAGCAGAAAAAGATGGAGGTGGCAGGGGCTGAAACCAATCAAAGCCGCAGTGTGATAGACAATAAATTCTAACACTGCCCATTGCAAGGTCCGCTTCCGACATGGGTTCCAAATTAAGTCTTCGCTGTCATTGCTATTCAGCAGAAATCTTATTACCAACCCTCAATTGTATTAGTGCCGCGTATTCTCCACCCGAGGCCGTTCGAAAATTCAGCCTCCATGCGACCATGAGCGTTTTTATTGTTTTCTTGCCGTCGATTCGACAAGGATTGAAGGTCTGGGTCCCCAGGTGTATCAGCAACCCATCTAGTTAATTATTATGACTATTTCATCCTGTCTTCCCTTATTTTGCTGCTATCTACTCAGCGCCCTTTGTTATCGCAATAATCTACGCTGGGTTGACGGGACTGAAGGCTTGGTGTTGGCTATGAGACCGCACGATCCGGTAAGTATGTGGCTGCGCCTAGGCCCTCTGGATAACAACAAAAGACTCAGCCCATGGCTGGATTGTATGGCGCTGTCTTTTTCACCAGCAGAGCTGCAATATGACCGGGCTGAATAACCCACGAGGGAAATGATGCCGTTCATAGTTACTGCGTATATGCAAACGTTTTTGATGTCTTGATCGAGCACGGAATATCTCCGGACGCTGTACTGTCGATCCCTTGAATATATATCTCCGGAAACTGTGAATGGAGGACTCAATTTCTATAAAATATTCCTGAAAGGGCAATTACTATTGGTCCTGTGGATGCGACTATTTACTTTCACTACCTAGGTACCTATCACTTTGTCTATCATCCAATGATGTGAAACACTACTAGTATGATTTGGGATGGAATTGTGATTGGATAGTATGATCGTTGCTGCAGGCGTAAAGAGTGGCCAATTGCCACGAATGCCTAGTCTCCAGTTTACTACAGCATGTTGAAGGTATGGAGTTGTAGCTGGATTTAGAGTCATTGATTGAATCATTTGATGATGAGACTTTTCTTCTTTTGGCTGATATTTGTTTAAAGCTCTTCATGTTACCTCGGCGGGTACAGTCGGCTTAACTCAACATGGACTGATACAGAGACCTTTCTCCGATTGACGCACGAGTTCGGAGTCCTCTTGAATTACCTTATCAAGAATCCCTTCTCCAATAATGTCTTCTCCGGTGGCATAGGCCGATGGATGGGCATCGCCCAGGGCCAGGCTTACAGGGTGCCTGCTTCAATCACGCCTAGCCTGTTGCTGAAGGCGGAAAATTTTTGGCAGTGGACATAATGGCATTATTCAAGTCCTGGTTGTTGCGTACATGTGTACCTCCAACTATCATGATTCGGTGTTAAGCACAGCAATACGTTTGAATATAGGTTACATTGATTGGCTGCTGCTCCTTTTTTTGGTTTAACTCCTTTTTTCCATTTCCTTTTGTTGTTTTCTTCCAGTTTTGGTGACTTTCTGTGTGGGTCACTTCTCGGTTAGGCTGGAGATAAAAATAGAAGATCGGTGCAAATTACAGTTAGTATCAATGGTTTAGAAAATTCGTCGCCCCCTTGACAGGGGTCACAAGGCAGACAAGAGGCAGGCTAAGTGATCGGCCGATAATGACAACGTGATGTTGGGTTGTCTTGTTCGAAGAGAATAATAAACAATTCCGACATTTCGCACTGTATCCTGCCTACGTATAGATCTCCTGTTGTTTATTTATTCATTGGCTAACATTTTTTCACAGGCCAGGCAGAAATAAGACAAAACCTCGAAAAAAATAAACCTTTACACGTCACATCATATGCATTGCTAAGCTTAATAGTAAATTTTTTCCACGCTAAGATAGGTAAGCGAAATTACACGCACAAGAACTGGTTTTTGCAAATTGTTACACAGGATCTATGACTCGTTCGATAATCCTACAGGAACAATAATAGTTACAGTCAAGACTTGCTCCTACTCCAAATGCTTCTTGGATATAAACAGGACAGTTACTAACAACCTAGCTCCCTTACTTAATAATCATTTAAAGACGGTTTCCAATTCTGGTTGAAATTTCATCTTCGCCCCTGAACGTGCCTTGACCTAAAAAGGACCATCCCCTAAGTTCTAACATCCGCTTCTATATGTTTAGCTCTATTCTCTCTTGATAACCTACCCACCTTTCCTAATTTGAACTACAGTAGCACGTCAGGACCCTGGTCCAACATTTAGTTCGAAGCTGTGGCCTATGATAACACCCCTTGCGGTCTCATAAGTTCCTCCATTCTTCAGAACAAACTTATTAATTGGTGTCAAATCTGGAGAAGGATTGAAAACCTTGTAGTGTTATACATTTGACATGTACTCACTTAAGAAGATGATCGTCGCAGGCTCTGCTGTCCGGAATAAATGACGTCTGATTACTCTCGAACAAACAAAATGAAAACAAAAGCAAAGCAAGGGATTCATTCCTTTTTTAGCCGCTGTAGCTTTTCAGCCACTGTGTCAAGCACAGGTAATTATGTCTTTTACACTCAGTTTTTTACCCCTTTTATTTCTTTGCCATTTATTTTATTTCTATCTCTTGTTTGTTTTTTTTTATTTTTGCTTTCTCAATTGAGAATATCATCTCTGCACATTGGTTATAATGGCGTTATGGTGTAATATCCTTTTCCTTTTTTTCAAAAAAAAAAAACATTCAGGAATCAGCAGTCACTGTGCGCTGTCGGCTAAAAGGACCATACTAACTACTATAGGTTGCACAGACTAGTTTTGCTCTCGCCTAATTTCTACTACTGTTTATGCCATATATTAACCGAAAGATGACTCAAACCAAATAGCCTTTTACTGGCAGTGCTTGCTCAACATACCCTTTTCTACATAAGACCACGCTCATTTTTGTTCGAGCTAAAATAGCCACTACATAATTTATTATGATGAAGACATCGGATGTAAGAGGACTTCTCTTGAAATGGATTGTTATTAAAATCTTCAGATTATGGTATACAGTAACTGCTAATAATAATCTTTAGCCTAACACAAAGAGTACAGCTAGTGTATTATTATTGCGCACATTCGAATCCATACTCCTCTTCCTTTAAAACCACTCCCCTCCCAATTTTTTTTTTTTTTTTTTTTAATTCTGAATCGTGGGAATAATTTATTTTGTTGTCGTTGGTCGCGGATAGCGACCTATCATAATGAACTAATATTGTCCTGTCAGAGTCACCGGTCCCTGCATCGTTGTCCATGCAGTAACTAGTAGTATGCAGGTGGATACATTAGGTATGCAGATCTTTTATTACTTGTCACGGGCCATTATTGGAAGATCGACTAAACAATTTCCAGTACACTGACCGCTAGTCTCACCACCGAGGATAGTTAGTTAATTAATATATTATTCTGAGGCTAGGAAGCACAAGACGACTTCAATAATGTTGACCCCTCAAGCCTGTTATTGTGGCTATGGCGTGGAATAGGCGGTCAGGGCTCATCTTCGTGTGTACTACATTCTCATGCACGCTGGCTTCTGCTTAAAAGGGGTCAGGCGGCTCAAGCGGCTCAAGCCTGCATGAATATGCGAACCACCATGTGAGAGTGGGGGCTATTGTATAAATTGACGAGCCTCAGATTTATACTAGCATAAATCCCACCATCCTTGACTTCTCCCCCGTCCAGGCTGATTTCGGACTTTCTCCAAAAAACAAGGATACTATTGACATCTATCGAGCCTATGAGTCTCTCTGACTTTTCATGTTAAGCTATAACTCGTGAATATAGAACTTCACTAGTCTGACATAGTACTATCAGGGAATTGTACTCAAGAATAAGACATGTAAAGTCAAGACATTTACTCGAAAATCCCACCATCCTTGCAACTTCTCATGAGGCTGACTTCATTTATATATGGAATATCCAGGTCTCTCTGTTGTTCAATTTCGGATATTCAAACACAAGTTCCAACCTGGAAGCCTAGGCCCGCTCTTAGTCCGACTCCCTAGGACTCAGAAATTGTATCATATTTGTTGTTCCAGAGCAAGAATTCAAGATATCGGAGACTCCCGGGCTCCTATGTTGAATGTTCAAAGTCTCACACTACTAATCATTTTACTACCAGAGCAACCACTTAATATAACACAATCCGCAATGGGCATCATCAACTGCAACGGAGTACAGCTCCTCGGACATGTTTGAATCAGTTGATAGACTTGACAAGTTGACTGATGTGTCTCTCATTGTTTCATCGATTGCTCTGGTGAACACTGCACACTACAGTAACTTCAGCTTTCCGCTCTCAGGTTGTTGTTGATCTGGAGGAATTGATCCCTCGTTTTGGCCAAATCAAGCTGGTTTCCCGCCTGATGAGCACGTCAACTTGGCCATTCATGACTACTTTGAGCGATGAAGCAAACGTTGCAACCTCCGGCCGATCTCAATCTTATTGGACCGATATGTAAGTTTAGTTCTTCATGCGACGTCTTATCAGTCAACCATGTTACCACTGCCATGGCCAACCAGTACTATCGTATACCAATATATCCCAGCTTGTAAGTAATAGTAGTCAAGGAAGACACTGACGTGTGAGGATTCCAGAAAGCAATAAGCATAAAAAGTCCTTACACGTGAATATTTGAAATATAATTATTAATTTGAAGTGATATTGAATCAGGTAGTGTGGGATTAGACGATTGGTTAAAACTAAGATTGGTTAGTAGTAGTAGTAGTAGTAGTAGTAGTAGAATTCATACCTGGTGTAGCTGACTATTCTAATCGTCGCTATGCAGGGTGGGGCCACTGGCTACAAACAAGAGTAAGGAGATGCGTTCTGTGTACAAAAAACAAACCAAAATAAAGTGAAATTAAAATAGTGGAAAGAACTTGGTTTGACCTCCATAATCTATTTACGTTTTTTGGTGTAAAATCAAAACCTACCTTGAGGCTCCAATTAAGAAAAAGGTGTGAAGCGGGTGCTTCCACCGCCTTAGCGGCAGCGTGGCGTATTTCGTTGCACCGCTTTATGCATCATTCTGCCATAAAATGCCGACGTTGACTTTAGTTTAGTTGAACTATGATACACTAGGTAGATTGAGCCGCATGGCCTCCGCGATCTAAACCGTGTCAGGGCGTCCATGCGTTTTTGGGTTTACCCAGGAAGGGTTGCCCAGGAACTGAAAGAGGTCTTCGACTGCATAACATCGTCGCTTACACCGTCGAATTCCAAAAGCGTGGGCTTCCTCACGCTCACATCCTTCTCTTCTTGTTCTCCTGCTCCAAAAACTTCCCGCGCTCCTATAACTATGGAGGAAACGCTTATGGACCAAAATAGTTATCCTTCCTATCGTCGTCGCGCTAACCGTTTCTCCGCCACTGTGAATCATGCAAGGCACGCGGTATCCAGTCGGCAGATTCGAATTGGGATTTGTGTGGTCAATCTCACCGAACGACGAAGTGGCTGGTTCTGGTGTTGTAGGGGGGTGGGTCCACAGTCAAATGGGTACCGGGGTCTTGGACTAGATTGCGGGTTGGTATCTACGCCGACTCCTTCTTTCGGCCATGTTGTAACTTGTATGGTGCACGGCACTTAGTTGTACTAGCGCCTTGGCATTCTTGGCGAAGGTCCAAAAAATGGGTGGATTTCAGTTGACTAGACATCTTTAAGGTTTCTTAGCGTGATTTTAGCGTGGCTGGGTGAGGGCAAAAAAAAAAGTCTCTTTCCCATCACTCCTGACCTTTATCCCTTGCCTTCTGGAATCGGCCTGAGTCTTCCGAGTCCCCTGGCTT
>NPHW01003266.1:0-17081 GCA_002240705.1 Elaphomyces granulatus
CTTGTTTCTGGACCAGAAATTCGAGGTCTATGAGGGCAAGAGGACAGAAGTGGCCATGGACGCAGGGGCGGATTCCCAGGGAGATCGGAATATGGAGAAGATGCTGGCAAGCAGCAAGCTGGATACGGAAAAAATAGCCAATAGGATAAAGGACCGGCGATATACCATTGAGGATCAGATTCGTCTCTCTGGTATGACTCTAGAAAACGTAGAGTGTGTGATGAGGGCATATAACCGGTCCTTAGCTATGGCTGCCGAGAAATTGGCGGGGNNTGTCCATTGATGAGCTTTTGCAATTTGAAGCGTCAGACTCGGTTTGATACGTTCTCTCCAGACAATACTTATCTACTACCAATTCGAATATGCCGTCGTGTTTGTTTTCGTCTTTAATTGATGCTACCGCATTCAAAATGGTCTTCGCAAGATGTAGGGATGCACCTCCAATATTTCAATTCCTTTGATCCCCAACGGATTCCCAACGCCGGCATAGTATTTGTTGGCTGATAATATGTGTAATTGATCCTCAACTCTAGCGGTTCTTAATCTTCTTCGAGATCCAACGTCGCGCTGGGTCGCTGCTAATCGTGAGGATGGGAACCGTTGGCGGCGGAGGCGAGGCCTTTATACTGGAGGAGAACACTAAAAGGAAATCAAGGAACTATAATTAGTAACAAAGAGCCTTCTCTGCTCTGGTGTTTGTTAATCTCATGTGTGAGGGTGCTTTCGACTCCACAAAGCGATTCCCATGTCTTGTCGTTAGAGTATTGACCTTGAAATGCTGCTAGCCTGCTCTAAGAAGCGAAAGGAGGCTTCTGTGAATCTGGTCAGACTGGACGATCATGTTTATGTTGAATCGCTTCGCTAGCGATTTCTCACAGATAACTTATGGCAAGAAATTGATGTTTAAAGCCTGACTCCTAAGGCAGTAACTGGTAAGATATTATTGGTTCGCGATTCTGCCGCCGCTATCCGTCCCATGAAGTAGGCGGTAAGCTGCTAGGCTAACCTTCTGCAATTACATGACCACCTATACACACGACGAGACCCTCCATTACCAACTCGGCCAAAAGATTACGATAATCGATTATGATATGCATCTCAGCCAACGTAATCTCCAATCTCGCGGTCTTTTCTGGCAACTCCTCACCCGCTGTTTTCGAATAAAACGGCTCTTTCGTCTTCTTCTGCTCTAGGTCGTACCAAAACCGAATTCCTCACTTCATCATCAATTCCGAGGCTCCAAGATATATGTCTCCACTCCCTTTCCTCGGATGTGTCTTCTGACCCTCAGCACCCACGACACGAACAGCAAGTGCAGTGTCCACTATCGCTATGAGGCGGATACTTCCGTCGTGGCCATCCTAGGACGATCGCTATGCATCCCCACCATTCCAAAACCCAGGACAGATTAGGTACGATGCCACATTCGGAGCCACTGTAGGGGCTCTCAAGTCAGGTAGATCACCCATAAGGCCGTCCTTCCGAAGTCTCCATCATTCTCATCCCTATCCGCACGCTTTAGCTTACAAAAAGAAATGTGTCTGCAGATATGAACAAGAAATGAACACTGGTTCGGAAAATGCCCCTTGCCCCTACCCACCAAAATGTATTCCGGTCCTTGAGATAGAAAAGAGTTTCAAGAGAAGATGGGCAAAAGCGCACGCACGCGTACGCAATAATCTCAACGTAATGTTGAGCTCACTAAACAACGAGGGTCCAGAAGTCCCATCAAACAACGTTGCTGCGGTTTCCATCCGAATCGTGCCTGCTTCAAACTGGCGGAACAAATTGACCTGAGCAATATGTATCCATGTCCGCCATCACCATAATACTCACTCATTTTGATCGCCAGGCCGTAGCTCACAGATCCGAGCATACGGAACAGTTCAGCTCCGTATCGCAGCCCCGAATAGGGAAGGAATGGTTTGCTCTCAAGAACGTATATGATGAAAGAGACGGGATCCAGGGCATCCAATTACGACGCAGGATTGTGGATACATTTATCCAAGAAAAATCCATACGTCACCTCTCACGTCGATGACCTCAAGATCGTATGTGAGGATGCTATGGATAAAGAGTGGTTCATGGATCAAATGAACGCCCATATGTAGGGCACATCCGCAAACTCCCGTCCTGTGCCTACGCTCGTCAAAAAGACGTCCCTAAATCTCACAGGCTTGAGGAGCGAGCAGATCTAGGATGGCTCATTGGGTTCAAAAATATATCATGTCTGGATCCCTCACGAGAACCATGTTATGCATTTTTTTTGCGAAACAGGCCTGCATGACTGCCGGGATTGCTGCATCTTGTTCCTGAAAAACGACCTCTTGATTGGCTTATGGTGCTACAACTTACAAGATATTCAACAGAAATCAACCCTCGTTTTCGCAGACTACTACCACTACGTCGAGTTTCGGCCCCGAAATCAGAGACCTCAGGGCCCCAGCATCAATCCAAAATGACTGTTGAGGTTAATACCCTTGGTTCCCATGGTATGCAGATCACCCTAGGCTTTATGAGCATGACTTCTTTGCCCACAGAACTTATATCGAACGCCAACGCTGATTTCGGTCCTAGGATATAGAGATTATCATTCATACCGACCTTGGCTTTCAGACACCGCCACAATATTTCGTATGCTCTGAATGAACTGCTATATTCGAATATAAAAAATTATGAACCAAGTGGCGGTCCACAATACGAGACACCCGCGAGTTGTCTGCGTACTCAAAATGGTAAAATCGGCAAAACCCGGAAGCAATGGATCGATGGCACAGACTTTCCACTCGAAATTAGTTGCAAAATATACTGCAACAGTAAAAGAATGTCGGAATCGAAGCCTGCTGGGGGGTTTGTACGGCGAAATATTGCAAATTCAAGAAAAGGAGATCCTTGAAGAAATAAAGACAGCGACAAAAGGATTATGAGAAGAAGCAAAAGAAGTCTTTGAGAAGGAAGGACTAATGATGAATGAAGACGGAGTGTACCAGATGAGAGAAGATTTTTGTATCACAAAAGCAAAAAGAACGATAATAAAGTTGTACCGTGAAGGGATGATGGAAGGATATCCAGGAAGCAAGCAACCCTTCTATAATGCGGCAAAAAGACATTGGTGGCCGAAAATGCAGCAAGATGTTGCTGAATATGTGTCTTCCAAGTTTTACTTGAGATTCTTTGGTTCAGGCAGACCCACTATTTGATCACGACTGAACTGCACCTTGTCGATCTGAACAAGCTATATGGAGAAAATCAAACAGATTTGCGGACATATTCAGACTCTTGGGGGATCGTTGTCCACGCTACTGCGGTCTTTTTGCGATATTTTGCATTGGCACCGGTCCTCCTTCAAGCCTCTTATCTTTTCCTTCGATCTCTTAATGCCGCAAGGTTTTGCTTTCATGCCAACTTATTGCGCTACTACAACGGAACCTTGCTTCTTACTCCTCTAGCACAATGGCGACTTGGTTCACTCTCATCGGTCCTATTGCTCAAATCGAGGGCATCTCTGATTCCCGTTACAAAAACGCTCTCGGGTTTGAGGAGGGTGACTCAGAACTCTCTTCCTCCCGCTGCTTTTACGTCGGTTTCTGGGGCGACCTCGAAGAGGCGAAAGCAGAAATCCTGTTATGTGCGTACAGGAAATGATTGGCTGGTATGCCATGGTGACCGGGCAAGCCGTGGTCCTATACTCACGACTTCATATTGTCGTCAGCGATACTCCGGACCCGCTGGGTCCTCGCTATGATTATCTTTTTGCCCTTCATGATCCCGACAAGGACGGCGACTCGGATACATCTGGCAGGTAAGCAAGGACAGGGCGACGGTGAATTGATGGGTAAGCGTTAGGAACATAGCTAATCGAGGCTAGGCCAGCGGCACGGCAACAGCGTCGGCAGCCCCAGCGAAGCGGTAGAAGATCGTCGCCCGGCAGGGACTGGTCGGAAGCGACTATGACTCCGGTGCACGAAGCCTGCATGGAGTTCGCAATCTCCCTCCTTGACCAGAAAGTCATACGGTCGGAGTACGATTGCGCCTTAACGTGCGCTCTCGCTACGTTGGCGGTCCACTCGGATGGCAGGTGGAGGTCACCGGAAACGTACTCCCTATCCTCTCGGCCGTTGTCAAGATAGCTCGGTTCATGGTAGTGCAGAAGGCCACGGAGTTGGTTGCCAACAGGTATGATTACCGATACGATAATTTTATAACAAACGAGCGGACATTCGCCTAACGTTGAAAATTCCCAGGATTGCCCTGAAAATGTCTACAACCACATTTTCGTCTTGGCCAGCAACTTGGGCCAACAACGTTATATAAATGCAATTAACATTTACAAAAGAATTCAACTAAATGGATTCACGCTTCAAGGTGTCCGACACCGAACCGTTCACGGACACGGACTCCTTCTCTTCCATGCCCCTCCTCACCCTGCTCCTCGTGGCCGCCCTTCTCATCCGTCCTCCACCTCCGCTTCCGCCGTGGACTCCTCCCGAGACCAGCCACCTGCATCTTGGAGGTTTTTTTTTTTTTACTTTTTGCTTGCCTTTTCGTATGCTGCATTCATTGTTGTATTTTTGTTATTATTTCTACATCCAGCTGAAACATTCTTGCCATATGGGGACTAAAGCCAGAAGGATAATAACTTTCTTATAATCGCCATTCGGCCTCTTGTAATCTGAATGTTTTCCGTTTCCTTCGTTAATTTCATTGGGGATTGAACCAATTCCCTATTTTGTATATAGATGGGCACAGGAGGGCAGAAACATATATATTCTCTTTTCTCCCATGTCTGGAGAATCGGGTCATCTTAGGTCAATATAACATGCAATCTCGAGCCCTTTTATTTCCTTCCATATCGTTGGACATACAACTCGAATGGATACATATATGTACGGGTCGCCAAACCTCAAAAGTCAGTCATAATTGATGCTGCTACTCAAAATCTCTCAGAACATGATGGTACCAATCCACGTCGCGGTCACTGGGACATTATTCAAAGTCATACCCTTACTCGGATAAGCACGGGAGTTTGGATGTCTTTTGTCCTTATCGACCTTAGAGACTCCAACCGATATTTGGTCCGACAATTCGGACGAATGCGGCGATGACCCTTTTCCTGTCAATTGGTGTTTGGCTATGATACGGTCCTAGCCTAGGTACGGAAAATCTATGGCGATACATGGCTTGTACTTATTAGTTGATTTTGAACGTCTATGTACTAGTAACTAAAGAATAAGAAGCTTTACATGCGTATGCCATAAACAACCTTAATAATTAAGGTTCCTCTCCTTTTATAATACGGGTCTTCGGCAATCGGCCCTTTCTAATATGTTCTTAACAAAACAATTACAAAACAACGAAACGGATAGACCTACCTATGATAGCACGTTCATATACACCGGCGACATCTGAGGGCACCGAGGTAACATTACTAACATACACCAATCAGAGAATTCTAGTTTTCGCCATAATTTATGTTGATGACACAATTATTGTTGCCACAAAGGAAAAAGTGGATGGTAATAATTTATATAAGTTATTAGGTTAATTGACGGTACTCATAGCGTGCTATGTACCTACAGGCCTTTGCGACTCGGAACAAATCTATAATTTAAACTTACTTCTGTAACATATGTAGTTTACGGCGTGCATCCCCAAGGACTTGATTTTCCTCTTAAGGAAATGGGTGTAGGTGAACCGTTCTGGAATTAGATAGAAATTCTAAACCCAACTTGTGGAAAGGGATTTTTTTTCCCCAAAAATATACAGTGGTTAGGCTTTGATTTGGCTCGTCGCCACTCGTGTCAATATGTATCATAATCATATCAGTGTCTTAGTAGAGATATGATCTGGATCGATCTTACATGGCCCTTGTGAAGCTGATAGGAGCTTGCAATATATATGTTATACCCGTATAATTCAAATGAATGAAGAAATGGGGAAAAAACGTAGTAAAAAATATACACACCAGGCTCTTTGTGAAGCGTGGTGATTAGCTCCGGCGAGGCTTCTAATGGTCTAAGTAGCTGACTATTCTTTCATTGCCTGCCTCCTTGAATCCTCGTTCACGTTCTAACAACTAGAGATATCCTAGATGTTATGTTTTTGAGTGATCAATTGAGAGGTGACTTATCGACAGCTTGGACAGCTAACCGGAACAGCTCCTTGCAGGGAACACGGCTTCCCAGCTTCGCACATAAGAGGAACGCACCGCTTAGTTTCCGATGCAAACTATATGTTTCTTCGGGTGGGGGAGTAAGCCTCTCTCTGAGCATAACTGGAATCAGGGCGCGAACTCGATCGGTGATGGTTTGGTTTTGGAAATCGTATATTTCAGGGGCTAGATCCATGAATGGCTCCGCAAGTGTGAGGATCGTGTTGATGTGAGCATCTATCATAGTAGGCGTTTCAAACCCGGTGAGATAGCCGAGCCTGATGGAGAGCTCGCGGCAGGTGTCTTTGTCGTTGCGGGATGCAGCCACCAGAGTGCGCACATAATTATCAACCCACTCATTCTCGTATTCGCGCGAGGCCCCGAAGTCTAGAAGCTCGAGACGCTTAGTCTCCGCGTTGTAGAGGAAGTTGGACCAGTTGGGGTCTGTCTGCATGAATCTAAATTCACAGATCTCACGTAGACAAAGCCGAATAACTTGGGTTCCTATCCAGTTACGTTGCTCCTGTGTGAAGTTCGTTATTTTAGTGACTGCGATACCATTCATACGCTCCATGGTCAAAACTTGCTTTCCTGAGGCTTCATGGATTATCTCCGGTACCGTAAATATTGACGACTCATCCTTGAGTAATTGTTTGAAGCGCTCTCCGCACTGGGCTTCTCGAAAGTAATCACACTCCCAAGCAAGTTCTGTGCGCGCATTGGCGATTGTTTTGTCGAGGAAGAGTCCCTTTGGCAATAGGCGTGATGCGGTTAGCAAGACTGAAAGATTGTTTAGATCCGAATTGATAGAGTCTGCTACACCGGGATACTGGACTTTCACTGCAACTAGTTGTCCCGTTTTTTTAAGAACTGCGCCATGAACCTGTCCTATCGATGCGGCTGCCATTGGAATTTCGTCGAAATTCTTAAATAGGTCTCGCCAATTCGCTCCCAAATTCTCACTGAGCACGCCATCTCGCTGAGAGGCAGGCATATAGTCTGCACTATCCTGAAGGCGTTGCAAAAGTAAAGTAACAGCCTCTGGAAGCATTTTTGAATCTGATTTTTTGGTTAGATACCTTTATACCTCTCGTTTTCAACTCCGAGACATACCTTGGAAACTGATCATCTGGCCGAGTTTTAGGGCAGCTCCTCTCATTTTCGAGAGTTTAGCAGCAAGACGTTCCACGTTCCCAGTGGTTAAAATTAACGAGCTTGTGCTATCATTTCCGTTTCCCGTGGCCCTTCGAATGCCTTCACCAACCATCCCGAAAGCTATTGAAGTAGCTAACCCTCCATACTGCCACAACCTCCCTAGGCGGGAAGATGGAACACGGGACTCTAACATTTTATACGAAGAGTCGTTAATTCTACTTTCTGGGAGCGCCGGCTCCATCTATCAATGTATTAGTAACATGCCTTTCCTCAATTTGAAGACGTGAGACCATACTTCTTTATCTTCTAGTGCTACGCTTTCTGCTATGTCAGTCGTAAAAGAGACCATCTCATCCACTGGCTGAATAGAGGTGGACACCGGGGGCTCTCCGGAGGACTCCAGCGCAATATTTTGACCATGAATGTACGATCTCCCTTGGCGGCTGCCGCTGCTTATTTTCTCTCTTTGTGCAAGCATGTCTACGGGCTCTGCAAATGTTAAAGGTGCATTCTCTGAATAAGCGGGATGTTTATTCGATAGCAGGAGGTTAGCGACTTTTGGACTGTGGAAAAGCTCCTTCATCATATCTTCCGAAGGGTTTTCTGGCTTGGATATGGACTTAGGTTCTCTTGAAGCTTTTGGTTCGGAATCATAAATGGGAGAATAGAAAACATCCGCGTTGATCTTTCCGTCTGCGGCAATGGGTTTGCCTCCTTGAGAATATCCCGTAGATTTCGGTGCTTTCACACTAGTAAAAGCAGAAAAATCCGGGGAAGGGTTAAGAGATGGACTATGAGAAATGACTTGTCTCCCACTGGCCTTGGCCGAGCCGAACTTCGCGGATTGAGCAGAGATGGCTTCATGTTGCTGTTCTTTAGCTCCCTCCGGGGAAATTGATGATAAACCATCCGTCTCACCCTTCTCGCGTTCATTTTTCGCGTCTCCAGAGGGGCTGGGGTTGTGTTGAATATTTTCATCGCTTGAGGGTTGAGCTTGGCTCGAGGTTTCTATTGGCCATGTTTCTGTCAAAGATGGGTTTGCAGGTTCATTGAATCGTCTGGCCAAAGCCGCGGCGGCTTGAGCTGTGGCGATCACATCATCTGTCTGATTTTTGACACCCTTCGTGAGCGATGATGTTCGAATGTAAACCTCGAATTGTTGCTGTCGAACCAAAAAATGCTTCAAAACAACGGACTTGGCAACATTAAGAATGTGGATAGTGTCTAGGAGACGCTTCCCCGACATAGCCGCAGCTGTTTGCCTCCTCAGTACAAAAAATGCATGGCGACTCCAGTGGACCTTTTCATCTATTGAATTATTGAATTAAGATGGATTTTCTGCCAACGTCCTTTTCATAGACAGCGCTAAACCCTTTCAGAACTAGTCTAGTCTTGCCAATTACTGTGGGTCAAGTCTACTAATGAGTCAACTAAATCTAGATAGATTTAGCGACAGCATGCTGCGATTATATGGTCATTAAATGGTCATTAATACTGGCACCGCTCTATCCATCTATACATAACATCAGATGTACCCTGTGGAGCCGTGAGCTATTGCATAACGCGCACGACTTGACGCCCCTGATATTATCAAACCCATTCTTGACCATAAACATCCACTGGGCGCACCTATTCGGTTACTCAAAGAGCGCTCTGAGGAGCTCAAGGACCAAGGTCATGGCCCTTCCAGCCCGTATTCGAGTAGTTGCCTCAGATGTAGCACCATGGATGTCGTAGATGATGATGGGTTTGGGGGTGACGAGGGTGTATTCAAGCAAACGACATCGATACAGCACTGTGTGAATGAGCTTTAAGACAAGCAAGTCGAGGCCATTCGACATCTGCGGTGACCTGATTCTCATTGCCAAAACAGGTTTTGGTTAGTATCTTCCAGGGGAAGAGTCGAAGCACACGAGCTTAATCATTATGCCCTTGAGCCCATTGCGAGGAGGAGCAGGCAGAGAAGTTGCAGGTGCGAACCCCTTCGTATTCGCCTTTAGAGGAAACCCATACCAGTGCATTGGTATGTACTATAATATTAGCGAATGTCCAAGGAGTCGGGATAGTAAGGACATAGAAAAGTGACAGAAGATGCCGACTAGCTTGTTATACTGGATCTTGAACTCTCACCAATGTCCGCATAAAACGGGGGTTGCATTCTTCCAAGTTGTCCAACGATACAGACCTCAACTTCTGCTGTTCTGTTTGCCATCCTGCGGCGAGGAGTATGCGGAGACCCTTTACCTCAGTTATAAGCACACCCCTTTACCAGCCGTGGCGTGCCCAAAACAAACTTATGGCTGTGGCGTGAACAGACGTGTAATAGCCGGTTCCCCTAAGGAAGGAGAATGTTATCTGTATACAATGTATGTAATCTCGCTTAAGTAACTTGGTCACATGACTTAATCCGCAGCGGCGTTTATTATGGTACCTGAGGCAAGGACATGTACATAGGTATGTAGTAAATCAACAAAAAATGAAAATTTCCCCATCCCTGATCATTATAATGCCTCAATGGTTGGCTCACCTTGATGGCAGACAAAATCCAAGAAGATCTCGAAAGAGAGATTGCCGATCTGGAGCGTCAATTGAGGGATGCCAAAGACCTCCTAAAACATGCTAATCCATCTGATACTTACGAAGGTCTGCCGCTGTTCCACTCACTATTATAACCACATTGCTGATGTTATCGCTTGAACCACCCAGAATATTCTCCTTCAACGCATGCCTTATTACTGCTCTCAGACTCAGCGCTACCATTAGGCTCATTTGCCTACTCCAGCGGACTAGAATCTTATATCGCTCACCATAAATTGCTCACCTCGGTTTCTCCCGTAGCGTCATTCCACCGCTTTTTTGGGCTCTCGATATCCTCCCTGGCGAGCACTTCTCTACCTTACTTACTCAACGCTTACCGGCACCCCAAGCACCTGGAGACACTTGATAATGATCTCGATGCTTCTACGCCGTGTGTAGTGGCTCGGAGAGCAAGTATTGCGCAAGGAAGGGCGCTTCTGGGTGTGTGGGAACGGGCTTTCAGGGAGTCGTTTACTGGCTCAGCTGATGATCCTACAATCAAGGCTGTGAGTGCCATTCAAGCCTTTTCAGAGGCGCTGAAGTTCAACGCCGATGAACTCGGCCCTAATGGTCACCTTGCACCACTGTGGGGTGTTATCTGTCTCGGGATGAGAATTGAACTTAGCCAAGCAGCATATATTTTCGTGTTGAATCATGCAAAGGCCCTCGTAAGTGCTGCGGTCCGTGCCTCAATAATGGGCCCCTATCAGGCTCAACGTGTGCTTGCTAGTGTAAGCTTGCAAGAACTGATCAGGGAGCGGATTAAACTGGAATGGGAGACTCTTCCGGAGCAAGCAGGCCAAGTTGCCCCTGTTCTTGATTTGTGGCTTGGAAGGCATGAACTGCTATACAGCAGGATATTCAACTCCTAACGGAGAGCCCACAATCTTTTAGATGTACCTCAGCTGCTGTCCAGATTGAGTGGAATATTGACTGAAACATTAAACATCACACCATTAATATCATTGCTCCTGATCATCAAGATTTGTTAACTATTCCTACAGTATGCAACAGACCAGAGATATGCGCCACCAGATCCCACCCACGTGCCGTTGGAACACTAAAGTGGGTATCCAAATCAAATCAAATCCTAGAACAAATATCCACGGAGTTTCTGCCTCAATGGATGAGATATATGCAGCCATGGCATCCGAGTTGATTCCAACGCCGGCTATTTCTAGGCCCCCACAAGACATTCCCCAGGTAAATCCAGGTGTTATAACCCCCTGCTAAATGAAGAGACGACGCAAGTATTGTACACGAAGAAAATATTTAAGAGATATCCACATCCAGCACAGATCAAAGAGTAATGTGCATATAATCATTGTTGCCAAATGCTTTATTGCAGTTGGGACACTTTCGCAGACGAGAGATAAGACGCTCTTCGACACATTCCCTGCAGAACACGTGTCCACAGGTTTTTATAACTGTATCTTTGAAGGTTCTTCGGCAAACCGTGCAAAGAGCAAGAGTCTAAAAACGGGTTAAAAATTGCAAAGGTGCACGGTGCATATGACATAGGGGGACCTACCCTCAGCATCTCATATTCCGATGAAGAATTTCCAAGACTTTTTGTCTTCCAAGACTCCAAACTTTTCTTTGTGTCAGCAAGCGTCGACTTCAGACCTTCAACTTCAGCTTCGGCCTTCCGGCAGGCTGCTGAAGTGTTCGCCAAGGTCGAGTCCTTAGTTTTTGACAAGTTCTTGAGTTCTGTGATTTGTGCTTTAAGGCCTTCGACAGTAATGTTGCTCTCCGTTATTTGTTGCTGTGCTGAGCGATGCTTGCTGACCGCCGAATGAAGCGCCTCCTTTCCCTCGCTAACTTGTTTCTCCATGTTCGTTAAGAGAGAACGCATTGCTGCTTCTGATTCCTTAAGTTGGGTCACAATATCAGAGCTCTTTGAATTCTGTATTCTCAAGATGCGAACTTCGGAGTCTCTGGCTTCCTTGCTTTTCATCGCGGCAAAATACTTCTGATCGGCCTTAGATTTTTCCGCTATCAACCGTTGAACTTTATCCTCTAGAGCAGCAAAATCTGCGACCTTTTGAGAAGCGAGCGTCGAATATTTCTTGCATACTGTTTGCATTGAGGTGAGTTCTGTGTTGAGCATCGCGTATTGCCGGTCTATGGACTGATATTTGGCACGAAGCTCCTCCGCAGGCAACTCGTCAATATTTTGTTGCACATCCTTTGAACCATTAAGAGCTAGTCGTAGTCTTTCCAGCTCAGATTCTAGCGACACTATCTGGGCTTCTCTTGCTGCAGCCAGTTCTTGTATTTTTCCTGTGGCTGTCTTCTCCTGTTCTTGGGCAGCCTTTCGCATTTGTTGATCAGCGAGAAGTTCATCGCGGGCATTCCTGATTCTGGCCAAATCTGTCTCTGCTTTCATCAAATGAGCTTCCTTCTCTGCAATGATACTCTGCATCTCTGAATCAAGCTGGATACGATAAGCAGTCCGCTCAGTCTGAAGCTTTTCGGCTTCTTGGCGAAGTTGAACGTTCGTCGCCTCGAGGTGGTTTATGCGCTTAATAACATCTTCATGCTGGGATTTTAGATGCTTGAAAAGGTCCGTGTGGGCATAGTCATCATCAGTCAGTTTCGTGTTCTGTGATAGTCCATCGTTAGATATATATGAGCTACTATCGATTGGTCCCAGACCTACTTTTATATTAATCGCCGTGATTTGGCCAACCAACTTTGCATTCTCCGTCTCTAGGGCTTCTAACTGCTCCTTCTGCTTCTCAGAAATTGTCTGGGCCTTGCGATAAGCTCCTTCTAAATCAGAGCCTTTGTCTTCACTTAACACCGTACCATTAACCGCAGAACCATCCTCTCGGCTTGCCGTAGACATGCTGTCACCACCTGGTCGCTGCGCACCGAGAAGATATTGCTTTTCTAATTTGGCTACAGTAAGGCTTTTTGCTCGGTCAAGTTTTTTCTCAGCCACCATATATCTTAGCGATGCCTTATCTAAGCGCTCTTCCAGCTGTTGCTTCTCGGAGAGAATCTTCTCAAGCTCAACGATGGAATTTTTCTCTTCAGCAAGCTTCTTGGCCAGTTGGCTTTGCAATTCTGAAATTTCGGATGGAGCCTTCGGCGTATGAGAGAGCATGCGTGAAAGAGTTTCTTTGATGTCATCTGATCGGCCTTTGAGATGTTTTTCGAAATTCTCATTGTCGTCAAAAAGAAGGGAACTGTGGAATTCATGAGGCGCTATGCAGTTTGTTAGTAACTATCTCGAAATTGGAAAACAGGACCGCAGAAACCTCGTTCATTGTCATCTAAGCCACCGACTAAAACCTTAACCTCGTCGATCAACTAGTGGAAAGCACGTGATCAGATTTTTGTTTGGAAAACAAGTGTGATGCGAAAGCCTTACTTGCTTAAACCAACAATCAAGTATTCGAAGGTGATCATTATGGTATGCAGCAGCTTTTGACATATCTTTTACTTTGGCCTCTAGTATCACCTTTTCTCGCTTATACTCTTGCATTTGACGCCATATCGCATCCTTTTGGAAACGCTATTTGAATGGAAATCTATCAGTAAACACACGATCACCCCTCAGGAAGATAGACAACCCAGCCATCAGTGCCACCTGAATGGGACCAGGTTCCGTGTCAAGGGTTGGCTCACCTCCAGATCATCCCTCCAGGGCATGTCCGCGTCTGGATGAGGCTTACTACCGCCATTGAGCGATGTAGCCTGCTTTTTCGACGGTGGTGCGGAGTCACTATGATCATAACCTGCAGCTCTTTTCCGGTCCTCCATCCTGACAAGGGCGGACTCGGAAGGCGTCACGGGGGCTGCTTCGACGGCCGTCATCAGTGGCTAGAGCGGGGGATAGAATGCGATCACCGCGGGTCAGCAGCCACTGAGAAGCCAGATGTTACAGCATTCGCTAACCTATTAGTAGCAGACACACAGAAATGAGAAGTGATAATAGGGATGTGGGCGAGATAAGCAAAGGACGACTTCCAAGACAAGGAGGAGGATTTTCGTTTCGATTTCGACCTTGGCTCGGGGAGTTGGCCTCTTCCTTAGCGCCTCGCACGTGACTAACCCACTTCCCCTGTGGTGCCAAGGCGATTGCGGACAGGCTTAGTCATTAGTCACCGCAATCAACTTTCGTTGACAAACGGTCGCGCGAGAAAACAGGACTCATTGACGCTTAAAATGGCTGATTCGAAGTCCAGCAGCGTTCGGCTGCCACGACCCGTGAAACGCTTTCGAAAATTGGATGCAGCGGCCTCCATTGCTCGAGCTCAAAATGTTTCTACGCTGACACCTACCCCTGTGAAAACTCCGGTATCCGTGGGATCTCATAGGACTCCAGCCCGGAGTGAGAGCTCGACCAATATATCCAGCGATAATGTCTCTGGGATAACTGCGACAAGGAAGAGAAAATCTCGTGATATTGGGCAAGCGGAGAAGGCCACAGATACTACTGGGGAAATACGACCCCGTTCCCGAAAGAAGAGGGAACCAACACCTGAAGATGCGGAACTCATTGAAATCGCTCCGGCTTCCGTCAAGATGTCCGACCTATGCAAGGATCTTCGCACGGGGAAGATATCGAAGCGCGAAACTGGGATCCGCAACATGGAGCTCGCGAAATTGGAACGTAGGCAGAAAGAAAGAGAAGAAAGGGAAGAAACAGAAAGCCCAAGCAATGCCCAGGTGAAAGAGAACGGGCACGGGGCCTCACCATCTGACACAGGCGGAGCTAGCAAGCCTTTGAACAGCTCCCAATCTGGTCCCCAAATGAGGATCGTCAATGGAGAGATAGTACTGGACACGGAATCACTGCACGTTGATCGTCATGCTGATGCTTCCAAAGATGTAGGGGACCTAGAAGACGTGATTGAGGATCAATTTACTCGAAAGATAAATCAAGCATCCTTTGGGAAACGTACTAAGACGCAATCTTGGGATGAGGAAATGACGGATCTCTTCTATCGAGGGCTGCGCATGTTCGGTACCGATTTTATGATGATTAGCAGGATGTTCCCCGGAAGATCACGGCGTGAGATCAAGCTCAAGTTCAATAACGAGGAGCGCCGCGATCCTGATCGGATCAAAGAGGCCTTCATGGGGCCGCGGGAAACCATCGATATCACAACTTATTCAGAAATAACAAACACTATTTACGAAGACCCCCAAGTGATACAACAGGAGCTGGACGAAGAGAAGAGACGGATTGAGGATCAACACGTCAAGGAGAAAGAAGCTCAGGAGGAGCTTTTACGCAATCCTTCCGGCAAGCGTAACGATAACACTGCCCCAGGCATCGAAGATACCAACTCAAACATTCAGAAAGGCAAGAGCCGTAACACCAAGAAGTCATCGGCTGTCAATTCTAAGGGTGGGGGATCGGTAGAGATTTTAGGTTCTATTGATGACCTTCCAGCGTCTCCCTAGGAGATTACGATTAGGTTGACGATTATCATAACTCATTGTTCCGGTATTAAGAATCTAGTAGGCCTCATGGTTGTTGGGACGTTTACTGTCTTGTTTTCTTTTTCTTTTTCTCTCTTCTTTCTTTGTCTTTTGACATCTTATCCTAGCAACAAGAACTCGGCTTTTGGCCGTATTTTCTATAGATATCTAGAGGCAGTGATGGTGGCCCCGGTTCATTCATCGCAATGAGAGGATATCTGCCATTTATCTGAAGACGTTTTACACGGCAAGCCATGGTGATATAAATTAAGCATTCTGGCAGTATAGAACTTATTCGCCTAAAACATCTCAACCTTTAGGCTTTACCTCCGTCTTGTTGAACCAAAACCAGTGCTGGAACGTGTGGATGAGAACGTTGAACTTCCCTCGCCAGGATCACCATAGCTAGAATAGCTTGAAGATGGCGTTCTTCCCATGAATGAGCTTCCGCCTTGGTTTCTCCGTCCTAGATGATATCCAGCTGCAGCGCCACCCAATGCACCTGACCAGAATCCTGGCCTCCATGACGGTCCCGAATATGGGGAAAAGAACCCATTACCCCGATAACCGTCATATGGTGGAGGAGGCCCTCGTGGATCATACCCACCGCCATCACCTCCGCCCCAGCCCCAGCCTCTACCTCCATCATTGATTCCGTCGCGACCGTACCATATCAAGATAAGAAAGAAACAGATGAATAAGAAGAAAATAGTGCCCCCTAACCACCGGCTTGTACTTGTATCCTGTACAGATCCGAATCGTCGCTCGCCGAGCTCCGTCAAGAGTAATCGATATTCGACGCCACAGCTTCCCTTGAGCACCCACTTATCTTTTGAGTTTCGGTATCCTTCACAGATTACATCTGTTGCGCCAAGTTTAAATTCCGAAGGTAATGATGCAGAGCATGTCCACTGAATATCTTCCTCGTCATAGTCGTAGCCTTGGTTCGTGCAGCGCATAACGTGGACGGGGTGGAGTTTACAGATTTTCTTGGATGGCCCTGTGCATTTCAACTGTGGAACTGGGGCGACCCGTCGTGAAGTTGTGAGTTGATCTCCGTGTAATGTTAGAGACCCAACCTTAGACAAGAGGATGGCATCTCGTCCTGGTGGCTTTTGTGCGGAAATGGCTGAACCACTGAAGGAGAGCAGGAGCAGGAGCAGTAGGGAAGGAGATGAATGCATAGCAGGAGATTCTTTTTTCTTGTTTCGGTGCGGTCACAATCGACTGCCTTCTTGCAATCGGCAGGAAAAGTAAAACATATTGAAGTATTTGGATTCATATTGATATCTCAGCCAGCTGGCTTGACCCGCTGCTGCCTGAACTTGATACCTCGTTTTATGCCTGAGGGCGCGCGCGAACTTTATTGCGAAGCCCCGCGCGCAGGTTCCAATAAGGATCCTGACCGATTCCGGATGCAGTAAGTTGTAAACCACTTTTCATAATACTGTCCGTATCACTAGTGAATGTTCTGAGGTGTCAATACTTTATTGCCTGAAGGTATCGACAGCCAAGCATGATAAAAAATACGCTGTTTCCCCTGAGGTGTCAATACTTGCATGCCTGAAGGTATCGACAGCCAAGCATGAAAAATAGTCTAGCCAAGGCGCGACTCTCCCGAGGGTTAGTGCCCTGCACAAGAGGGTGCAGCGCTAGACTACATGAAAAAAAATCCCCTTGGCTGTCCCTGAGGTGTCAGTACTTGCTTGCCTGAAGGTATCGACAGCCAAGCATGCCCTTTGGCGTTTGCTGTCGATAC